>LR738710.1:385785813-385796698 GCA_902687465.1 Secale cereale | reverse complement strand
TGATACGTCCAAAACGTATCTATAATTTCTGCTTGCTCCATGCCTCTTTTGGGTGATATTGCTATGATATTTATACACTTCCATACACTTTTGATCATATTTGGACTATCCTATTAACTCAGTGCACCCCAGTGCCAGTTTCTGTTTTCTGCTGTTTTTGTATTTCAGGTTTTCCCATTACGAAAACTGCCAGAAAAATCCCGGAAAAATTATATAAAAAATCAGCGTTCCAGAAGCTTCCCGGTAGCCAAAGTACAGCCGGAGGGGGGCCACCAGGGCTCCAGGCGCCCTGGTGGCGCGGCCCCCCTCCTGGCCGCGCCGGGGGGGGGGGGGGGCGCTTGGGCCCCCCAGGCCTCCGCTGATGCCCCCCCTTTGGCATATATTTATATCGTGTCCCGAAACCCTCGAGACGGGGAACCCTTTTTCGCGATCTCATCTCTGTTCTGCCGCCGCCGCGCTTCCAAGATCGGGAGCACCAGGAGAACTCTTCCCGGCACCCTGCCAGAGGGGAGGATCACCACCGGGAGCTTCTCCACCACCATGGACGCCTCCCGGATGAGTTGTGAGTAGTCTCCCTTGGACCATGGGTCCATGACCAGTAGCTATGTGATGTTCTCCTCCCGTTCTTGTGCTTCACTAATTAGTCCTCGTGAGCTGCCCTACATGATCGAGGCACATATGTAATCCTTATGCTGTTGCTATGATGAGTTTGCTGGGATCCGATGGATTGTGAGATTATGTTCAGATTGTGTTTGAGTAATATATTTGATCTACCTCTTTTATATTTATGTTCGTAAGTAATTCTTGCATGTTCTCCGTTGTTATTTATTGCTTTGGCCAAGTAGTAGGTAGTGACTCCAAGAGGGAACGTTATGCTTGATTGTGGGTTCATGCCCCTCGATGACTAGCTTGAGTGACAGAAACATGAGTCCAGGGGATGTGCTGTTGCCACAAGGGGGAAAACAACGGTGCTTGTGCCCCCGGGTGCAAGGATTGTTTACTTTACGCAAAGTTCTTTTAATGCAGTTGTCTGTTGCTTTGAGTTTACACTATGGGTGGGACTCACAACTTAATACCAGCGAGATGTTCTCGATAGATATCTCAAGGTGGATGATTAGTAGTAGATGCAGATGGATTTCGGTCTACTTGCCTTGGCGCCCATGCTTTGAACCTCTACCTTTCTTGCAACATAGTTAGCATTGGTTTGCGCACATAATTCTGTCAATTGCCCAGCTGTAATTCGTTTACCTCACATAGCTGTTTTATCGTCTTTTGGGAGAGAGAGACATCACTAGTGAACATCATGGGACCCCGGTCCATATTACCATCATTGATCACATCCGCTATTTACTTTACGCTTTTACTTACTACTTGCAGCATTACCTATCACTATTATCACTTGCGTTTGATCCTTTGTAAACTACAAGGCCGGAGAGATTGACAACCTCTTTGTACTCGTTGGGAGCAAAGTTATTTGTATCTGTGTGCAGGTCCACGATGATTGTTAATATCTGGCGCCGTTAGCAGTTGACACCTTCTTGTTGAAACTGGGAGTCTCAAGGAAATCGATCCTTGGTATCTTTGCCAAGGGAAAACTTCCGCTACACTGCATCTCAAACCTTCCACTTGGGGTAACCAACGAGGGGCGAGAAGCCATCAAGCAAAGTTTTCTGGCGCCGTCGCCGGGGACTCCACTCTTCAAGATAGGGGAGTTGCACGCTATCTTTTACCTTTGCTTTTTAGTCTTGTTAGTTTACCTTTCAGTTTTGCTTTAGTGTCTTCTATCAAAAATTACAAAAAAAATTATTTGCTTTTCTGCTAGTAGTCCTTTCTATTTAGTCAAGCATGTCAGGATTTGGTGCTTTGAGGGAATCTGAAGTCCTAGATTTCCATCAAAAGGATGGAGAAAATATGAAGAAGGCATGGAACAGAATTTCTGATGCACATAGGAGAATTATGCCTTGGATACCTATAAAAATTGTGCTTAGAAATTTTTACCATGGTCTTTTTAAATGGTGTAAACACTCTCTTGATATTATAGCTGAAGGATATTTCCTAGAGTGTGATGAAGCTAGAGCTCTTGAAATTATACATGGTCTATCTAGTTACTTTGTTTATGATCATAACTTTGATACTGTCATAGATAGACTTGCTACTATTGAGAAAAGAATGGATGCTCTAGACTTGATGAAGGTAGAGAAACCCAAACCCAATAAGAAAGACATTTTGGAAATAGACAATGATTGGGAGCCTTTTGTTAGGATTAGCATCTCTAATCAAGACTTCCTTGCTTATTGTGATATTGGATCTATAGTTTCTACTATGCCAAAAATTGTTCATGATTCTTTAAAATTTAACATGGATAGATTACCATCTTATCATGAATACACTAATGGAGATATTTCTGAAATCCAGGGAAGAATAAAAGACGTGCCAGTCAAATTCCTTAAAGGGATTACAATGGTTGATTTCTTCATCATGGAGCCAAACCAAGGAAATATAGTGCTTGGAAGGGACTTCCTCCGAGCAGTTAAAGGCTTCATCGATATAGGTAAGGGACAAATCCGCTTACGCGGGAAGGCAAAAGGTGTGTACCCCTTTCCTAGAAGGAACAAGAGTGAACTTGTTGAGGAACCATTTGAAGCAATTTATAACTCCGATTATTATGATGGTTATTGATTCCTCTTTGCATTATGCCTAGCTTAAAGGCATAAAAGAAAGCGCTTTTGGGAGGCAGCCCACATAAATAAAAAATTTATTTTGCTTTTGTTGTGTCATGATGTTGTTAACTACAGTAGCATCATCATTGTATCTTTAGTTTTCAACTTTGTGCCAAGTGTAGCCTCTGATTGCAAGAAAGTTCAAAAGTTGTGACGTGCTGTCCAGGAAACATATTCTGTCCTTGGATAGAAAAATTCGTATAAAATCACCAGATCATCTTTTTGGTCTGAATTTTTTCTACAGCGTGCTCTATACAATTGTCTTTCGTGCGTCTATTTTGAGTTTTTTTATTAGAGTTGCAGAAGTGCCCCGAAAAAATCATTTACTACCTGCTGTTTTATTTTTCACAGATTCTGTCCTGTTTTGCCTTTCCTTCATTTTGCAAACCTAGAGCTTGCTTTTTCTTTGCAAAAACCTTTTGGCAATCTTGAGAAACAGTAGACCTTCTAGAATATCCTTATTTCCAGCAAGGAACAATTATTTTATTATGGGTACTAACCTCGCTAATCAGATTATGATGAGTTATGTATGAAGGGAGTTTTCAAGTGTGCGAGGGAAGATGATAAAAAGATTCAGGAGTGTCAAGCGCTCAAGCATGGGGATGCCCCCATGCACCCCCAAGAAATATTCAAGGAGACTCAAGCGTCTAAGCTTGGGGATGCCCCCGTGCATCCCCTTCTCCATCAACATTATCAGTTCGTCTTTCGCTCCACTATATTTTTATCACTTCATGTGTTATGTGTTATGCCTGGAGCGTCTTGCTTTTAGTTTCCTTTTTAGTTTTCTTTAACTTTTCATAACGAGTCGGAACTCAGCTTTCTTTATGTGGGAGAGAAACACGCTCCACTTCTACCTAGAACATAACATAGAATTTTCATGTCTATCTTTGTTGTGTGTGTTCTTTGTCTTTCAATAGCTACTATCATGTTCAGCTCTTAGTTTTCATGCTTATCTTTTTAAAGAGCTTTTGTTTAGTTGGTTGCTTGAACTCTCTTTAGTTATCATGCTTATCTTATCAAGAGAGTTTGCTTCTGTTGCATTGGTTGATATGTCTATGATAAAGATGCTACGTGCATAATGGTGCTTAGTAGTTGATAGAGGCAAAGGTGTCCCGTCTTTCGATGAGATAGTGGCTATCGTTTGGATGAAGTCGACTTTGACGATCCGACTACGAACATGCGTGGACGTCGCGCCTTAGCAATCGCTAAACCAACTCCGAGAGGTTATCGACCACGCCGGAGCACGATCAACCTGACCACGAAGGTCTGTTTCCTGCAGGCAAACGAAGAACAAGCAAGAAACTAAGATTGCAATCTGGATATTGCGAATATAAGAGGAAAACTTTATTGATCAAGGTGGGGTTCTGTGACGGCTTTGTCTGGTCGTTGAACACAAACGAAGTACGCGAAGTTGCAGCTATGGCGAACTTTTAATCTAAACAAAACCCAAAGTCTAAACGACGCCCTAAGGGCTGTATATATGAGGGAAAGAGGGGGGAATTTCGTGGCCCTTGGTGGAGGGGTCCGAAACCAACCCTAACTCTTGTTTCCCCACACATACGGACTCTAAAAACAGCCTATACTCAAGTATTTCGAAATTACATGGGCCTGGCCCAATAATAAGGTGACGCAGCACCTATAATAGCCTCTGGACGAAATTTATGAAGTGGCATCTTGTATATTTCGTCCAAGGCTTCCCGCACTCATTATGGTGGCTTCAAAGTCCTGAAATCATCAATTGAAACTCCATTCTTGTTCCCCTTGCGCACGCCATCATCTCCATGCTTGATCTTGCTCCAATGTTCATCCTTCTTGTCCAAGCTAGGCCCTTCATTTGTAAGCAAGAGAAATGTATCCAATTTAGGCAGCATCATATTCTCATGAACATTAGATTCATTACCAAGAAACGAAAGTACCTGGTAATTTAATTGGCGTGCGCGAGCTCTAGTAATTGGTCCTGTATATGTGTCAGTTGGAGCTGTGGGTGTAACCTTGTTAGTGATGTCCTAATCATCCTCCCCTTCTTGAATTGAAGTCGTCCTCGACGGAAGCTCATCTTCCTCACCCAAGTAAGGCTTCAAATATGCAATGTTAAATGTGGGACTAACCCCAAAATCTGCAGGCAGCTCAAGTTTATATGCATTATCATTTATTTTCTCTAACACCTTGAAAGGACCATCAGCACGTGGCATTAGCTTTGACTTGCGCAAATTAGGAAACCTATCCTTACGCAAATGTAACCAAACAAGATCTCCAGGTGCAAAGACAACACGTTTTCTACCCTTATCTCCAACATGTTTATATTTAGCATTCATGCGCTCAATATTTTCCTTAGTTAACTCATGCATTTTTAAGATCAATTCAGCACGTTGTTTAGCATCAAAATTAACCTTCTCCGAAGATGGAAGAGGCAACAAATCAATAGGTGCACGAGGTAGGAAACCATAGACAATTTCAAAAGGGCACATCTTAGTAGTAGAATGCAACGAACGATTATAAGCAAATTCAATATGAGGCAAGCATTCTTCCCACATTTTCTTATTATTCTTCAAAACAGCCCTAAGCATAGTAGACAAAGTTCTGTTGACTACTTCAGTTTGTCCATCAGTTTGGGGGTGACAAGTAGTACTAAAAAGTAGTTTAGTCCCCAACTTAGCCCATAAACATCTCCAAAAGTGGCTAAGAAATTTAGTATCACGATCTGAAACAATAGTATTTGGCACACCATGCAAGCGAATAATTTCACGAAAGAACAAATCAGCAACATTAGCAGCATCATCGCTTTTATGACATGGTATAAAGTGTGCCATCTTCGAGAACCTATCCACGACAACAAATATGCTATCCCTCCCTGATACAGGGTGGAACCCTAATCAGCGGATCTTTCACGAAATGGAGGGGATCCCACGATGAACACGAAGAACACAAAGGGAAACGGGGGAAAACACGAGAGGAAACACACAAGAACAAGTCCAATCACACATCCACTAGACAATCAAACACACAAGATCACACGGTACATGAACAACAAAGGGAAAGATACAAGGTAAAGTTCATCTCCAAGAGGAGGTCTTGAATCCGTGAAGGATCTTCCCGCTAGGGGTCTTGAATCCAAGGTGGATCTTCTCCGTAGAGGGGCCGCGGTCTCTCTCGTGGAGTAGATCCGGGATGGATGAGCAAAGCTCTATCTCTCATATGAGCTAAACCATTGCTAACCCTAAAATGGTGGAGGTGGAGGAGTATATATAGTCTAGGTCCATGAAGGGGTAAGTGAGGGGCGAAAGGGGGATACATGGGCCTCGGGCCCGAACACTGTGCGCAGACAGGTGCCGGTCGTCCGCTGGACACCGGACGTCCGGTGGCTCGGGAGGGACCGGACGTCCGGTAGCTCCCGGACTTCCGGTAATTTCCTGGATTTCGGTTCTGTTGCCGAAGTCACGGACGTCCGGTGGCCGCCGGTCGTCCGGTCGCCTGGGACGCGTCGGACGTCCGGTAAACGCCGGTCGTCCGGAGCCTGAAGCTTGCAGCAGCTTCGTTTCTTCCGTCTTCTCTTCCACGCTTCCCTCGCAGATGGTGTAGTTGATCCTTGCCGCTTGCACTCCTCCTCGTCATCCGTGAAGCTCCGACAATACCTATGCATGCATACGAGTGGAGTGTCAAGTAGTATACCATCCTCGAAGGGGTCAAGTGAACACGTGTAAAGGAGATGATTCACCTTTTTGTATGAGAAGTAGAGGTCACACGTGTCACTTGCCAAGCCGACTCTTGACATGGTGATGTCCATAGGATACACCGTATCATAGTGGAATTGGGTTAGGAGGTGTGTTATTACAAGATGGTAAACCTGTTGCATATTTTTCTGAAAAATTGAGTGGGCCTAGTCTGAATTATTCTACTTATGATAAGGAATTATATGCTCTTGTTCGGACTTTGGAGACATGGCAACATTATTTATGGCCCAAAGAATTTGTTATACATTCTGATCATGAATCTTTAAAGCACATTAAAAGTCAAGCAAAACTGAACCGTAGACATGCTAAATGGGTTGAATTCATAGAGACTTTCCCTTATGTTATTAAACACAAGAAGGGAAAAGAAAATGTTATTGCTGATGCATTGTCTCGTCGTTATACTATGCTTTCACAACTTGACTTTAAAATATTTGGTTTGGAGACCATCAAAGATCAATATGTGCATGATGCTGAATTTAAAGATGTATTGCAGAATTGCAAAGAAGGGAGAACATGGAACAAGTTCGTCGTTAATGATGGATTTGTGTTTCGTGCTAACAAGCTATGCATTCCAGCTAGCTCTGTTCGTCTTTTGTTGTTGCAGGAGGCGCATGGAGGAGGTTTAATGGGACACTTTGGCGTGAAGAAGACGGAGGACGTACTTGCTACACACTTCTTTTGGCCAAAGATGCGACGGGATGTTGAGCGTTTTGTTGGTCGCTGCACTACATGTCAAAAAGCTAAGTCACGACTCAATCCTCATGGTTTATATATGCCTTTGCCTGTCCCTAGTGTTCCTTGGGAAGATATATCTATGGACTTTGTTTTGGGTTTACCTCGAACAAAGAAGGGGAGGGATAGCATATTTGTTGTCGTGGATAGGTTCTCGAAGATGGCACACTTTATACCATGTCATAAAAGCGATGATGCTGCTAATGTTGCTGATTTGTTCTTTCGTGAAATTATTCGCTTGCATGGTGTGCCAAATACTATTGTTTCAGATCGTGATACTAAATTTCTTAGCCACTTTTGGAGATGTTTATGGGCTAAGTTGGGGACTAAACTACTTTTTAGTACTACCTGTCACCCCCAAACTGATGGACAAACTGAAGTAGTCAACAGAACTTTGTCTACTATGCTTAGGGCTGTTTTGAAGAATAATAAGAAAATGTGGGAAGAATGCTTGCCTCATATTGAATTTGCTTATAATCGTTCGTTGCATTCTACTACTAAGATGTGCCCTTTTGAAATTGTCTATGGTTTCCTACCTCGTGCACCTATTGATTTGTTGCCTCTTCCATCTTCGGAGAAGGTTAATTTTGATGCTAAACAACGTGCTGAATTGATCTTAAAAATGCATGAGTTAACTAAGGAAAATATTGAGCGCATGAATGCTAAATATAAACTTGTTGGAGATAAGGGTAGAAAACGTGTTGTCTTTGCACCTGGAGATCTTGTTTGGTTACATTTGCGTAAGGATAGGTTTCCTAATTTGCGCAAGTCAAAGCTAATGCCACGTGCTGATAGAGGCAAAGGTGTCCCGTCTTTCGATGAGATGGTGGCTATCGTTTTGGAGGAAGTCGACTTTGACGATCCGACTACGAACGTGCGAGGACGTCGCGCCTTAGCAATCGCTAAACCAACTCCGAGAGGTTGTTGACCACGCCGGAGCACGATCAACCTGACCACGAAGGTCTGTTTCCTGCAGGCAAACGAAGAACAAGCAAGAAACTAAGATTGCAATCTGGATATTGCGAATATAAGAGGAAAGCTTTATTGATCAAGGTGGGGTTCTGTGACGCCTTGGTCTGGTCGTTGAACACAAACGAAGTACGCGAAGTTGCAGCTATGGCGAACTTTTAATCTAAACAAAACCCAAAGTCTAAACGACGCCCTAAGGGCTGTATATATGAGGGAAAGAGGGGGGAATTTCGTGGCCCTTGGTGGAGGGGTCCGAAACCAACCCTAACTCTTGTTTCCCCAAACATACGGACTCTAAAAACAGCCTATACTCAAGTATTTCGAAATTACATGGGCCTGGCCCAATAATAAGGTGACGCAGCACCTATAATAGCCTCTGGACGAAATTTATGAAGTGGCATCTTGTATATTTCGTCCAAGGCTTCCCGCACTCATTATGGTGGCTTCAAAGTCCTGAAATCATCAATTGAAACTCCATTCTTGTTCCCCTTGCGCACGCCATCATCTCCATGCTTGATCTTGCTCCAATGTTCATCCTTCTTGTCCAAGCTAGGCCCTTCATTTGTAAGCAAGACAAATGTATCCAATTTAGGCAGCATCATATTCTCATGAACATTAGATTCATTACCAAGAAACGAAAGTACCTGGTAATTTAATTGGCGTGCGCGAGCTCTAGTAATTGGTCCTGTATATGTGTCAGTTGGAGCTGTGGGTGTAACCTTGTTAGTGATGTCCTCATCACAGGTTTACCATCTTGTAATAACACACCTCCTAACCCAATTCCACTAGCATCACATTCAAGCTCAAAAGTCTTATTAAAATCAGGAAGTTGGAGTAAAGGAGCATGTGTCAACTTATCTTTCAATACCGTGAATGCTTCTTCCTGTGCAGTACCCCAAATAAAAGGCACATCCTTCTTTGTAAGCTCATTGAGAGGTGCAGCAATGGTGCTGAAATCTCTCACAAAACGGCGATAGAATCCAGCGAGGCCAAGGAAACTCCTCACGTGTGTGATCGTTTTGGGCTGCGGCCAACTCTCAATAGCTTCAATCTTGGCTTTATCAACCTCAATTCCCTGTGGAGTAACAACATAGCCAAGAAAAGAGACTCGGTCGGTGCAAAAGGTGCACTTTCCAAGGTTACCAAATAAACGTGCATCACGTAGAGCAATAAAAACAGCACGTAAATGTTCCAAATGTTCCTCCAAAGATCTGCTAAAAATCAATATATCATCAAAGTATACTACCACAAATCGTCCAATGAAAGCACGTAAAACTTCATTCATTAATCTCATGAAAGTACTAGGTGCATTAGTTAACCCAAAAGGCATGACTAACCACTCATATAATCCAAACTTAGTTTTAAATGCTGTTTTCCATTCATCTCCCAATTTCATACGTATTTGATGGTATCCACTACGCAAATCAACTTTGGAGAATATTGTAGAGCCACTCAATTCATCAAGCATATCATCTAGCCTAGGAATAGGATGACGATAACGAATAGTAATATTATTAATGGCTCTACAATCAACACACATACGTGATGTACCATCCTTTTTCGGCACTAGAATAATAGGAACAGCACAAGGACTAAGGGATTCGCGTATATAACCTTTGTCGAGTAGCTCCTGTACTTGACGCATAATCTCCTTCGTCTCTTCTGGATTGGTACGGTATGGTGCGCGGTTGGGTAGCGATGCACCGGGAATTAAGTCAATCTGATGCTCAATCCCTCGAATAGGTGGTAATCCCGGTGGCACGTCTTGTGGAAAGACGTCGGCGAACTCCTGCAAAATGTTAGTGACAGCAGGAGGCAAAGAGGAAGGCACGTCTTCGAATGAAAATAATGCCTCTTTGCATACAACAGCATAGCAAACATATTTGCTAAAATCTAGCTCATCAATATCAGATTTGGTGGCAAATAAACATGCACTTTTCAATTTAATTTCAGAAGCAACAGTAGATGGTTTATTAGTAGGCTTCATTTGTTGCTCAAATTCTTTTGCCACAATCTGATATTCACTCTTATTTTTCTCCTGTTTTGCTTTATTAGCTCTATTAATATCATCTTTCAAAATGGAATCAGGAGTCATAGGAAGCAAAGTAATATTTTTATCCTTATGAACAAGAGTATACTGATTGTTTCTACCATGGTGTACAGAATTTTTATCAAATTGCCATGGTCTACCAAGTAATAAGGAACATGCTTGCATAGGTACCACATCACAATCAACATAATCAGCATATGAAGAGATACTAAAATGTACACGAACAGTACGTGTTACCTTAACCTTGCCGCTGTTGTTGAACCATTGGATGTAGTAAGGATGTGGATGTGGTCTTGTGGTGAGAGATAGCTTCTCCACCATCTCCACGCTAGCCAAGTTGTTGCAACTCCCTCCATCTATGATCACGCGAACAGAACGTTCCTTCACAACTCCCTTTGTATGGAACAAATTATGCCTCTGATTTTGCTCAGCTTGTGTAACCTGCACACTCAAAACACGTTGAGCAACTAAACATTCATACCTGTCAGCATCTTCAGGAGCCATGTATTGCGTCTCATGATCAGAATCGTCTCCGCCGTGTTCTTCACGTGTAATAAGAGCCAAAGTCTCCTCATCATAGTCACTAGCGGATTCATATCCACCATCCTCAGTAGCAATCATCACACGCTGAGATTTGCAATCTCTCGCAAAATGTCCTCTTCCCTTACAACGACGACAAATAA
>LR738710.1:385626180-385784333 GCA_902687465.1 Secale cereale | reverse complement strand
TTTTTTGCGCTGCTTTTTTTTTTTTGCCGAAAATCACTATAATGGCGAGTGTCTCAAAACACTTCCCAAGTCAAACTAAGATGATAGGCACGAAATTTTTTTGACGAATTTTTTTTTTTCGGAATCAGGGCAGCGACGACGAAAAAGTGCGGTAAAAAATCAGTATGGTGGCACGTGTCTCAAAAGACTCAGAAAAGCCCAAAAATAGGATAGGGAAAAAATATTTTCACCTGTCGAAATTTTGGCCTAAAAACTGCCCGGGGGTCTCCAGATATGAAAAGAACTCGGATTGGCGGTGGATATATGGTGGTAGGATATGGCAGCGGTGGTAGGTTATGGCAGCGGTGGTGGTATATGGATTCGGATTGGTGGTGGTATATGGATACGGATCGGTGGTGGTATGTGGCAGTAGTGATGAAGATGTTGCGGCGGCGGCGTGACAACTGTGAACAGAACTCGAAACTCTAAAGAACTAGACGCTAAGACCAGCAACTTGACACGACGATGCAACCGTAAATTCAACAAAGCAAATACAGAAAAGATTATGCGAAGGCTCAGATTGGTTCGGATGGGATGAACTAACCATAAATTATTATTTTTTTTTTTGGCTTTTTCGTGGACTGTAGGTATGAAGAACAGACTCGATCTAATCTACGAAAAACTGTAAAATCTCACCGAGCAACCTGGAAATCTGATACCACTTGATAGAGGCAAAGGTGTCCCGTCTTTCGATGAGATAGTGGCTATCGTTTGGATGAAGTCGACTTTGACGATCCGACTACGAACGTGCGTGGACGTCGCGCCTTAGCAATCGCTAAACCAACTCCGAGAGGTTATCGACCACGCCGGAGCACGATCAACCTGACCACGAAGGTCTGTTTCCTGCAGGCAAACGAAGAACAAGCAAGAAACTAAGATTGCAATCTGGATATTGCGAATATAAGAGGAAAACTTTATTGATCAAGGTGGGGTTCTGTGATGGCTTTGTCTGGTCGTTGAACACAAACGAAGTACGCGAAGTTGCAGCTATGGCGAACTTTTAATCTAAACAAAACCCAAAGTCTAAACGACGCCCTAAGGGCTGTATATATGAGGGAAAGAGGGGGGAATTTCGTGGCCCTTGGTGGAGGGGTCCGAAACCAACCCTAACTCTTGTTTCCCCACACATACGAACTCTAAAAACAGCCTATACTCAAGTATTTCGAAATTACATGGGCCTGGCCCAATAATAAGGTGACGCAGCACCTATAATAGCCTCTGGACGAAATTTATGAAGTGGCATCTTGTATATTTCGTCCAAGGCTTCCCGCACTCATTATGGTGGCTTCAAAGTCCTGAAATCATCAATTGAAACTCCATTCTTGTTCCCCTTGCGCACGCCATCATCTCCATGCTTGATCTTGCTCCAATGTTCATCCTTCTTGTCCAAGCTAGGCCCTTCATTTGTAAGCAAGACAAATGTATCCAATTTAGGCAGCATCATATTCTCATGAACATTAGATTCATTACCAAGAAACGAAAGTACCTGGTAATTTAATTGGCGTGCGCGAGCTCTAGTAATTGGTCCTGTATATGTGTCAGTTGGAGCTGTGGGTGTAACCTTGTTAGTGATGTCCTCATCAGTAGTTCATGTTTTCTTATGGTTGGTCTCAAATAGCTGGGGGGTTTCCAATGTGTTATTGGAATACCAACATGATTTGTTTGCCTATGATGTGGTATGGTTTAGTAATATCTTCCTTCAAGAATTTATTTTGATTGACTTGGCGTATGCTCACGCATATTTAAGACTATAAAGAAAGTCTGTCAAGCCTTGATGATCTTTTGTTTCTGAGTAGCGATATAACTACCATGCCTGATTCAATGTTGCTTTGTCGCTCTGCATGATTATGACCGTCATTGCTCTCTTAGTTGGTCACTCCCAGTCTTTTGCTAACCTTCGCCTGTACTAAGCAGACTGACTGCTTGTGCATCCAAATTCCTTTAAACCAGTTATGCCATATGAGCCCACCATACCTTCCTACATGGTATTTACCTGCCATTCTTAACAAAGACTTTCATGTACCATCTCGAAATTATTCAAAAAAAATGCATTTCTGTTTTGTGCCTCTGTTTTAAGTCCATGAGGAAGTAGTAGTTAATTCATGATCTTTTTAAGTTGGACAAGCTTCACCCCGGGATTGCATGTCTAATGTGCAAACCCATAATACGAGAAGGAACTGACATTGAGTGAGCCCGGCTCAAAATTAATATAACAAACAAACCCTCCTTCACGCTTTGTTCATGAGAAATCAGAAAACTTTGGCAGTGATAAACAAAGGAGATTAAGAGGATGTGGTCGTCCTCATTCGGGAGCCGTTCCTCGAAACTTGTCCATCTCAAGAAGTGATAGAGGCAAAGGTGTCCCGTCTTTCGATGAGATGGTGGTTATCGTTTTGGAGGAAGTCGACTTTGACGATCCGACTACGAACGTGCGAGGACGTCGCGCCTTAGCAATCGCTAAACCAACTCCGAGAGGTTGTTGACCACGCCGGAGCACGATCAACCTGACCCCGAAGGTCTGTTTCCTGCAGGCAAACGAAGAACAAGCAAGAAACTAAGATTGCAATCTGGATATTGCGAATATAAGAGGAAAGCTTTATTGATCAAGGTGGGGTTCTGTGACGCCTTGGTCTGGTCGTTGAACACAAACGAAGTACGCGAAGTTGCAGCTATGGCGAACTTTTAATCTAAACAAAACCCAAAGTCTAAACGACGCCCTAAGGGCTGTATATATGAGGGAAAGAGGGGGGAATTTCGTGGCCCTTGGTGGAGGGGTCCGAAACCAACCCTAACTCTTGTTTCCCCACACATACGGACTCTAAAAACAGCCTATACTCAAGTATTTCGAAATTACATGGGCCTGGCCCAATAATAAGGTGACGCAGCACCTAAAATAGCCTCTGGACGAAATTTATGAAGTGGCATCTTGTATATTTCGTCCAAGGCTTCTCGCACTCATTATGGTGGCTTCAACGTCCTGAAATCATCCATTGTAACTCCATTCTTGTCCCCCTTGCGCATGCCATCATCTCCATGCTTGATCTTGCTCCAATATTCATCCTTCTTGTCCAAGCTAGGCCCTTCATTTGTAAGCAAGACAAATGTATCCAATTTAGGCAGCATCATATTCTCATGAACATTAGATTCATTACCAAGAAACGAAAGTACCTGGTAATTTAATTGGCGTGCGCGAGCTCTAGTAATTGGTCCTGTATATGTGTCAGTTGGAGCTGTGGGTGTAACCTTGTTACTGATGTCCTCATCACTTGATAGAGGCAAAGGTGTCCCGTCTTTCGATGAGATGGTGGCTATCGTTTTGGAGGAAGTCGACTTTGACGATCCGACTACGAACGTGCGAGGACGTCGCGCCTTAGCAATCGCTAAACCAACTCCGAGAGGTTGTTGACCACGCCGGAGCACGATCAACCTGACCACGAAGGTCTGTTTCCTGCAGGCAAACGAAGAACAAGCAAGAAACTAAGATTGCAATCTTGATATTGCGAATATAAGAGGAAAGCTTTATTGATCAAGGTGGGGTTCTGTGACGCCTTGGTCTGGTCGTTGAACACAAACGAAGTACGCGAAGTTGCAGCTATGGCGAACTTTTAATCTAAACAAAACCCAAAGTCTAAACGACGCCCTAAGGGCTGTATATATGAGGGAAAGAGGGGGGAATTTCGTGGCCCTTGGTGGAGGGGTCCGAAACCAACCCTAACTCTTGTTTCCCCACACATACGGACTCTAAACACAGCCTATACTCAAGTATTTCGAAATTACATGGGCCTGGCCCAATAATAAGGTGACGCAGCACCTAAAATAGCCTCTGGACGAAATTTATGAAGTGGCATCTTGTATATTTCGTCCAAGGCTTCTCGCACTCATTATGGTGGCTTCAAAGTCCTGAAATCATCCATTGTAACTCCATTCTTGTCCCCCTTGCGCATGCCATCATCTCCATGCTTGATCTTGCTCCAATGTTCATCCTTCTTGTCCAAGCTAGGCCCTTCATTTGTAAGCAAGACAAATGTATCCAATTTAGGCAGCATCATATTCTCATGAACATTAGATTCATTACCAAGAAACGAAAGTACCTGGTAATTTAATTGGCGTGCGCGAGCTCTAGTAATTGGTCCTGTATATGTGTCAGTTGGAGCTATGGGTGTAACCTTGTTAGTGATGTCCTCATCAAGAAGTGATTGAGTTGTCCGCTACCATTCGTTGACGAAACATGCATAATCTAAAAAATAATATTATTACCTCTGTTTTTAAAACCAAGAGCTCTGGTACATGCTTTGTCTTTGTTTCCGATTACGGGTTTTCAACCTTGCCAACAAAAGCCACGGTTCGAGAGTCACCACCTTCTTTTAAAGCGCCAACTACTCAGAGCATGATTGTCATTCTGAGTGTAATGTGCATTGTCCCAAAGTAGCATTGTCTTTTGCATGATTGTGATATTGTTTATTCTGAAATCATTGTATCTAGTCATCACTTAAACCTTGGAGGTGCCCCTGCATTTATGTTTTGATTCACTAAAGGGGGCAAGCGAGATATCACTTTATCATATTTGCACACCATGCCCATTACAAATCTATTTGATGTTTCAGTATAATATTGTAAAACTTTCAGTTTTTTGTGATTTTCTCATGAGGCAACTTAATTACTACAGATTCATTGTCTCAGTAAGCTTTTGTCATATGACTATGAAAAATAAAAAGAGTCCTATATGGTTAATAGCATGTCACCACAGAAATTATTCTTGTTATCATTTACCTACTCGAGGACGAGCAGGAATTAAGCTTGGGGATGTTGATACGTCCAAAACATATCTATAATTTCTGCTTGCTCCATGCCTCTTTTGGGTGATATTGCTATGATATTTATACACTTCCATACAATTTTGATCATATTTGGACTAACCTATTAACTCAGTGCACCCCAGTGCCAGTTTCTGTTTTCTGCTGTTTTTGTATTTCAGGTTTTCCCATTACGAAAACTGCCAGAAAAATCCCGGAAAAATTATATAAAAAATCAGCGTTCCAGAAGCTTCCCGGTAGCCAAAGTATAGCCGGAGGGGGGCCACCAGGGCTCCAGGCGCCCTGGTGGCGCGGCCCCCCTCCTGGCCGCGTCGGGGGGAGGGGGCGCTTGGGCCCCCCAGGCCTCCGCTGATGCCCCCCTTTGGCATATATTTATATCGTGTCCCGAAACCCTCGAGACGGGGAACCCTTTTTCTCGATCTCATCTCTGTTCCGCCGCCGCCGCGCTTCCAAGATCGGGAGCACCAGGAGAACTCTTCCCGGCACCCTGCCGGAGGGGAGGATCACCACCGGGAGCTTCTCCACCACCATGGACGCCTCCCGGATGAGTTGTGAGTAGTCTCCCTTGGACCATGGGTCCATGACCAGTAGCTATGTGATGTTCTCCTCCCGTTCTTGTGATTCAGTAATTAGTCCTCGTGAGATGCCCTACATGATCGAGGCACATATGTAATCCTTATGCTGTTGCTATGATGAGTTTGCTGGGATCCGATGGATTGTGAGATTATGTTCAGATTGTGTTTGAGTAATATATTTGATCTATCTCTTTTATATTTATGTTCGTAAGTAATTCTTGCATGTTCTCCGTTGTTATTTATTGCTTTGGCCAAGTAGTAGGTAGTGACTCCAAGAGGGAACGTTATGCTTGATTGTGGGTTCATGCCCCTCGATGACTAGCTTGAGTGACAGAAACATGAGTCTAGGGGATGTGCTGTTGCCACAAGGGGGAAAACAACGGTGCTTGTGCCCGCGGGTGCAAGGATTGTTTACTTTACGCAAAGTTCTTTTAATGCAGTTGTCTATTGCTTTGAGTTTACACTATGGGTGGGACTCACAACTTAATACCAGCGAGATGTTCTCGATAGATATCTCAAGGTGGATGATTAGTAGTAGATGCAGATGGATTTCGGTCTACTTGCCTTGGCGTACCGCCCATGCTTTGAACCTCTACCTTTCTTGCAACATAGTTAGCATTGGTTTGCGCACATAATTCTGTCAATTGCCCAGCTGTAATTCGTTTACCTCACATAGCTGTTTTATCGTCTTTTGGGAGAGAGACATCACTAGTGAACATCATGGGACCCCGGTCCATATTACCATCATTGATCACATCCGCTATTTACTTTACGCTTTTACTTACTACTTGCAGCATTACCTATCACTATTATCACTTGCGTTTGATCCTTTGTAAACTACAAGGCCGGAGAGATTGACAACCTCTCTGTACTCGTTGGGAGCAAAGTTATTTGTATCTGTGTGCAGGTCCACGTTGATTGCTAATATCAGGCGCCGTTAGCAGTTGACACCTTCTTGTTGAAACTGGGAGTCTCAGGGAAATCGATCCTTGGTATCTTTGTCAAGGGAAAACTTCCGCTACACTGCATCTCAAACCTTCCACTTGGGGTAACCAACGAGGGGCGAGAAGCCATCAGCCCCCGAGTGAGAGGGTTCCTCTTCACTCAGAGTGAGTGTTTGTAACTTAGGCGAATCGGGTTCGCGGCTAAGCCCCCGAGTGAGAGGGTTGCTCTTCACTCGGAGAATTTTTAAAACTTAGGCGAATCGGGTTCGCGGCTAAGCACCCACTCGGGGATTTTGAAGACCAGTGTTTTTTAGAAAACAACAATCATTAAAGGACCGCTGCAAACTTGTCTTTGAAACAAATCAGGAAAATCTTTATTACAACTTGACTGTCGAGTGTTTCAACTGTAGAAGCGGCGGAGCAGGTCCGCGTTCCATGAACGAGGTTCGTCTTTCTTCTTGGCGACATTGTAGAGGTGGTACTCTCCGTTGTGTAGCACCTTGGTGATGATGAATGGGCCTTCCCATGCCGGGGCGAGCTTGTGAGGTCGTTTATGATTCACTCAAAGGACCAGATCTCCTTCCTGAAATGCTCGGCTTCGGACATTGCGAGCATGGAATCGACGCAGGTCTTGCTGATAGATGGTCGACCGAATCAAGGCCATCTCTCGTTTCTCTTCCAAAAGGTCGACTGCATCCCGACGAGCCTGCTCTGCCTCGGCTTCAGAGAAGAGTTCCACTCTGGGGACATTGTGTAACAAGTCACTTGGCAACACAACTTCGGCTCCATAGACCATGAAGAAAGGGGTACGACCAGTCCACCGGTTTGGAGTTGTCCTCAAACCCCATAGGAAAGATGGTAGTTCAGTTACGCAAGCCCCAGCGGCATGCTTAAGATCACGCATGAGCCGCGGCTTTAGGCCTTGGAGAATCAAACCATTTGCTCTTTCTGCCTGTCCATTCGACTGCGGATGTGCCACAGAGGCGTAGTCGACCCGTGTTCCTTGAGAAGCACAGAAAGCGCTAAATTCATCCGAGTCAAAGTTGGAGCCGTTGTCTGTGATGATGCTGTGGGGAACTTCATATCTGAATATCAATTCCCTGATGAAGCTGATGGCGGTGCTCGACTCGATGTTCTTGATGGGATTGGCCTCAATCCATTTGGTGAACTTGTCTACTGCCACGAGTAGGTGGGTGAATCCGCTTCTGCCCGTTCTGAAGGGGCCGACAATGTCCAAGCCCCAAACAGCAAAGGGCCAGACTAGCGGAATGGTCTTCAATGCAGACGCCGGCTTGTGGGACATGTTGGAGTAGAACTGGCAACTTGTGCATTTGTCCACAATATCCTTGGCCATCTCATTGGCATGGGGCCAGTAAAACCCGGCTCGGTATGCTTTGGCCACTATAGTCCGAGAGGAAGCGTGGTGGCCACAAGTTCCCGAGTGAATCTCATCCAGGATCAATCGACCTTCCTCTGGAGTGATGCAGCGCTGAGCGACTCCGGTGACGCTTTCTCTGTATAGTTGACCCTGAATGACAGTGAACGCCTTGGATCGGCGGACGATCTGGCGCGCTTCCTCCTCATCTTCCAGGAGTTCTTGCCTGAGCAGATATGATATGTACGGCACAGTATAGTCTGGCGTAATCACTAGGAAATCCATGATCAGGTCGACCACCGCAGGTACTTCGACTTCAGTCGGATCTGACGCACTGACTGGCTGCGGGGGCTCTTCCGTGAAGGGGTCTTCTTTGACAGAAGGGGTGTGCAGATGCTCCAGGAACACATTCTTGGGAATAGGCTTCCGAGTCGACCCAATTTTTGCGAGGTCATCGGCCAGCTGATTCTTGGCTCTGGGCACATGATGGAGCTCTAAACCTTCAAACTTCTTTTCAAGCTTCTGCACAGCACTGCAATAGCTAGTCATTGTCGGGCTCCTGACGTCCCATTCCTTCATCACTTGGTTCACCACTAAGTCAGAGTCGCCATAAACCATCAGGCGATGGACGCCGAGTGAGATGGCCATGCGCAACCCGTACAAAAGTGCTTCGTACTCAGCTTCGTTGTTTGATGAGTCAAAGTGGATCTGTAGGACGTAACTGAGCTTGTCGCCCCTGGGAGAAACCAGGACCACACCTGCGCCGGATCCGTTCAGCATCTTGGATCCATCGAAGAACATAGTCCAATGATCCGACTGAACTTGAATCGGCAACTCTTGTTCTATCCACTCGGCCACAAAATCTGCTATAGCTTGAGACTTGATGGCTTTCTTTGCTTCAAACTTGATATCTAATGGAAGAAGTTCAATCGCACATTTTGCTATTCGACCAGTTGCGTCTCGGTTGTTCAGGATCTCTGACAGCGGGGCGTCGCTGACGACTGAGATTGTATGGTCCGAGAAGTAATGGGCAACCTTTTTTGCACTCAAGTAAATCCCGTACACGAGCTTTTGGTAATGCGGGTACCTTTGCTTGGAGGGAGTCAAAACTTCGGATATGTAATAGACTGGGCGCTGGACCTTGTATGCCTTGCCCTCTTCTTCCCGCTCGACCATGAGTACAGTGCTGACAACTTGTCCGGTGGCTGCAATGTATAGTAGGAGAGGCTCTTTGCTGACTGTGGCAGCGAGCACCGGCTGGGTGGACAGCAGGGCTTTGAGCTCTTCAAACGCTGCTTCGGCTTCGGAATTCCACTCGAACTTGTCTGATTTCTTCATGAGTCGGTAGAGAGGCAGTGCCTTCTCACCGAGACGAGAAATGAATCGACTCAATGCGGCCAAGCAACCAGTAAGCTTCTGGACGTCGTGTATACGCTCGGGGCATTTCATTCGGAGGATGGTGCTGACCTTCTCTGGATTGGCATCGATTCCCCGTTCGGAAACGAGCAAACCGAGCAACTTGCCGCCAGGAACTCCAAATGTACACTTTGACGAATTGAGCTTGATATCATAGCTTCTTAAGTTTGCGAATGTCTCAGCGAGGTCGGTCAGCAGGTCGGAACCTTTCCGTGACTTGACCACAATGTCATCCATGTATGCCTCGACGTTCCGACTGATTTGCTTTATTAAGCACTTATGGATCATGCGCATGAAGGTAGCGCCGGCATTTTTGAGACCGAAAGGCATGGTGACATAACAGAAACACCCGAAGGGGGTGATGAAAGCTGTCTTGATTTCATCAGGTCCGAACAGACGGATCTGATGGTACCCGGAATACGCGTCCAGAAAGGACAAACGCTCACATCCCGCAGTCGAGTCAACTATCTGATTGATGCGGGGGAGAGGAAAATGATCCTTCGGGCAGGCCCAATTGATGTGCTTGAAATTGATGCACATGCGGAGAGACTTGTCCTTCTTGGGGACCATGACGACATTGGCGAGCCACTCGGATTGGTAGATCTCGCGGATAAACTCAGCTGCCAGGAGCCGAGCCACTTCCTCGCCAATTGACTTTCGCTTCTTCGCAGCGGACCAACAGAGATGTTCCTTCATAGGCTTCACCTTTGGGTCGACTCGCAAATGGTGCTCAGCTAGTCCCCTGGACACACCCGACATGTCTGATGGTTTCCATGCGAAGATGTCCCGGTTCTCACGGAGGAACTGGATGAGCGCTTCTTCCTATTTGCTGTCGAGTGTAGTGGAAATGTGGGTCGGTGCTGCGTTGGGGTCGATGGGGTGGATGTTCATGGGTTTCGTGTCCCCGGCCGACTGGAAAGCTGACTCGAAAGCCGGCTTCTTTGCCCTCAGCAGATCACTCGGATCCACGCTCTTTTGGTACTCCTCCATCTCTACTGCTGCCATCTGCTCGTCAGCGATCTTCGAGCCTTTCTAGAAGCACTCTTCCGCTTTCTGACGGTTCCCAGTGACGGTTATAACGCCGTTGGGTCCCGGCATCTTCAGCTTGAGGTAAACGTAACACGGTCGAGCCATGAACCTGGCGTAGGCGGGCCTACCCAGGATGGCGTGATAAGCGCTGTTGAAGTCCACCACTTTGAACGTCAGCTTCTCTTTGCGATAATTCTTCGACTCGCCGAAGACTATGTCGAGTGTGATTTGGCCAAGTGAGTCGGCCTTCTTCCCGGGGATGACCCCGTGGAACCTCATGTTACTTTCGCTCAGCTTAGAGATTGGAATGCCCATATCCCGGAGGGTTGCTGCATACAAGATATTCAAGCCACTGCCTTCATCCATCAGGACTCTGGTCAGAGGTGTGCCCTCGACCACAGGGTCGACCACCAGTGCCTGCCGCCCGGGGGTGGCAATGTGCGCAGGGTGATCAGACCGATCGAATGTCATGGGGGTCTTGGACCATTTCAAAAACGTGGGGGTCGCCGGGGCAACCATGTTTACTTCTCTATTGATGACTTTCAGTCAAATTTTGCTCTCGACGTCTGCGAAGATCACCAAAGTGGAGTTGATCTAGGGGTATCCTCCATCCCCTTCCTTGTCTTCGAACTCTTCTGATTCCTTTCCCTTCTCAATCGACTAATCTTTCTGGAAGTTCTGAATCAGGAGCCGACACTGTCGAGTGGTGTGCTTGGGATACACCTGGTTTCCCTCCTCATCTTTCTTCGTGTGAATGGGACATGGCTGGTCGAGTACATCATTCCCAGCTTGATCCTTCACTTTCTTGGGGGCCCAGGACCCCTTCGGCTTTCCTTTGCCCTTTCCTTGATTGACCACTGCATCCTCGCCCTGAGCAGCTGGCTCGGCTTTGCGCTTGTTCTTCCGATTAGAATTCTGATCATCCTGCCCGACTGGTTTCTTGCCACTGCGGAGCCGATCGGCCTCTTCGACATTGGCATACCGACTGGCAATCTCCATCATCCGTGACAGGGACATATCGCCTGTTCGACCAAACTTCAGATTCAGCTCTCGGTTACGTACGCCTTCCTTGAAGGCGCAAACTGCCTGGTGCTCAGACACATTTTCCACCGTGTGATGCAAGGTGGTCCATCGCTGGATGTAATCCCTCAAAGTTTCATTCGACTTCTGTGTGCAGTGCTGAAGCTCTGCGAGTCCAGCAGGCCGCTTGCAGGTGCCTTCGAAGGTCCGAATGAACACTCGTGCGAGCTCTTCCCAACTATAAATACTCCCGGGGGCCAACTGATTGAGCCACGCCCGAGCCGAACCGTCCAGCATCAGAGGAAGGTGCTTCATGGCCATGTTGTCGTTGCCGCCTCCGATCTGTACGGCCACTCGGTAATCTTCTAGCCAGGTGTCTGGTTCTGACTCGCCAGTGAACTTGCTCACTCCCGCCGCCAACCAGAAGTTCGGGGGGATCTATGTGGCTCTAAAGGCACTGCAGAAACACTCGGGTCCAGAGATAGGCACTCGGCTCCCATTTGGTTGATCTCTGCCTTGCTCTTCTCTGAACGCCCTGTTCTGGTCGACCCGTCCCTGCACAAGGATAGACCTTGCGTAGAAACCTGGCCTCCGAGGATCAGGGGGAACCCTCCGCTCGTCGTCGCGCAGGCGTCTACCCTCGTGCCGCCGGGGCGAGTACGATCCGCTTCCTGGAGGAGGCGTAGGTGCTCGACGGCGGTCATGATGACCGGGTCGGCGGTCGTGTTGCTCGTCATTCCGACCCAGACGCCGGTCTTGCTGCGGGCCACGTTCCTCACGCCTTGGGGGCGATCTTGGACTGTGGGCTGACCAAACGGTGTCCGCAGCCACCGATCTGTTGTGGATCCTGTTGCGCGACTGAGAAACAGCCGCATTTTTCTCTTCAGCCGTTCGGAGCAAAGCTCGGATCTGCTGAAGGCCTCTCCCAGCCTCCGACTAAGAAGTTTGAATCGACTCCGCGATGCGAGCCGTGGCTTCGAGGTTCTGGACTGGTGTGCAGAACACCTGAGTCTCGCGCGGGGGCGATTGCCGCGGTCGTCGACTGGACTTGGGGACCAGTCGGCGGGCCTGTTCGTCGAGGGCGCGCTGGATATTTTCCAAGCGCGCGCGCTCAGCCACGGTGGCCAAGCGCGTGGCTTCCAGGGCCAGAGCCTCTGGAGAATCTCCCACGATGGGAGTGAAGAGTGCGTCTTCGTTGCGGCGACAAAGCTCAGCCCTCTGCTCGGCAGTGAGGGGTTGAGGAACGTAGCCGTCGTTGTCGTGTGAACGGCCGCCGCCGCGGCCGCCGTCTCCACCACGAGGAAAACCCAGCGGGCTGCGGCGCGAGTCGACCATGAGGACTTCCGCTGCAGGATCGCTGCTCCCGCACTCGGAAACAGAATCTACGAGCTCGATCGACGGATCGATCGGCCCGTAGAGGAAACCGTCGGGCTCGATGGCCGCGACTTAAGGGGTGGCCGTCTGACGGGCCACCGCGTGTTTCACCCACCGCTGGAGCCGTGAGTGACCGGATCGCTTGCGACGGCGTCCGATGGGGATGGGGGACGATGTAGGGATCGATGAATACTGAGTCGACGGCTGCCGAAGGAGGACGCCGCAGGCTCTAGCACGGAAGTGCGCAGCCCCACGGGCGGGCAGAGCCTCGACGTCGAGAGGGGCCTCCTGGAGTCATGCAGAGTCATCGGTGATGAAGACGAGCGCGCCGAGCCGGATCTTGCGGCCCACCGCTAAACCACCGCCTGACACCATGATGAAGGAGGTCGGAGAAGAAATTGCAACCTCACGAGATGTCGCTAAGACGCCTTGCCCCACAGTGGGCGCCAACTATCGTGGTTCCAAGCCTGACAGTACGAGTAGGGGGTACGAATGAGGAGGCAAGGCCCTAGCTATGGTGAAGTTGTACACGAGGTGTTTTACGAGTTCAGGTCCTTCTCGGAGGAAGTAACAGCCCTACGTCTCGGTGCCCGGAGGCGGTCGACTAATATGTGTATATGTGAGTTACAGGGATGTGAACCCTTGTGCAGGAGGAGGGGGTGGCTTATATAGTGTGGCAGGACCCCAGCCATGCTCCACGTTACCAAGGGTTCAATGTACATTAAGGCAGGCGCTACTGATAACGTCTACAGTAAAGAGTAATAAGGCATTCACTATGGCGAGTAAATACCGGATCGTTATTGTCCTAAGGGACCTTTGACCTTCGGGGGTCGAGTGCCTTGGATTGGTCGAGTGGGGTTGAGTCGTCTTGTAGGTGCTATCCAGTCGAGTGGGATGTCCTCTTGGGCCGTCTCAGTCGACTGTCTTTGTCATCATAGGTTTTGTCTTTTGATCTTCTGGGGTAGTGACCTTGGGTGGGGCACCTCGGTCAGACCTGTGACCTTGCCCTAGGTCTGTAACCTCGTCAGTCATCGACGGGGCGGTAGCGTAGGAGCTCTCGCGCCATGAGTAGCATGGCCTGTGCGTCTGCCTGTTAGCGACGACGTGCCGGTTGGAGTCAGCGGCGGGGTGGCGGTGCGTCCATCCTGCCGCACTGAGGGGTGCAGCAACGATGCTTGCTGCTCGTGCCTCGCTGGGCCGGTGGCTGCGTTAGCGGCATGTGATGGAGAACGGCGGGGGAGGGGGGCTGCCGGCGGGAGCCATCTGAGCGATGCGGGCGGCAAGGGCGGCCTGTCGCTCAGCACGAGCTCTACAAGCGTCAGCCATGGAAGCACTGGAGCGATGATGCATCGGCTGACGGAAGGGAGGTTTCGGTGCGCCCCCTACCTGGCGCGCCAAATGTTGGATTTCGGGCTCCGCAGACCCTAGAGAGGTTCGAACTCTGGGGTGCGCACGAAGAACACTCTCTACCCAGCGCGCCCACCCTATTATCCCACAGCCTAGCTCAACGAACTCAAGGAACAAGAGACATAGGGGTTTATACTGGTTCGGGCCACCTTGCGGTGTAATACCCTACTCTAGTGTGTGTGGTGGATTGCCTCATGGGGCTGAGGATGAACTAGTACAGTGGATGAACAGCCTCAGTTGGTGATGTGTTCTTGGGCTCGACGAGCTGGTGAGGGTGAGGATGATCTGGGTGATCCGCTTCTCGTTGTGTTGGAATGCCCCCCTCTATGGTGGTGGCTAGGTCCTATTTATAGTAAGAGCTCAAAGGCCCATTTAGCTATGCGGCCAATGGCGTCCTTGTTGTTTATAATATCGCTAAGTGGTACTTCGAATGCCAAAGTGATCGAACACTCTCGAAATAGTGTCAGAGTTTTTGAGATGCCATAAAGATCGCGTAAGCTATCTTTTGATAATGAGGGTATCGGGATTTCCATGGTGTAAGGATCTTCGATACGTAATAGACTGGTTTTTGGACGGGGAATTTATGTCCCGCTTCCTCTTGTTCGACAACGAGTACAACGCTCACTACCTAGTGAGTTGCTGAGATGTAAAGCTACACAGGCTCGCCAACACTTGGAGTGGCTAGGATTGGGTGATGGTGATAACCCACAAGTATAGGGGATCATTTGTAGCCTTTTGTGATAAGAGTGTCGAACCCAACGAGGAGCTAAAGGTAGAACAAATATTCCCTCAAGTTCTATCGACCACCGATATAACTTTACGCACACTTGACGTTTGCTTACCGAAAACGAGTATGAAACTAGAAGTACTTTGGGATAGTTTTGCAAGATAATAAAGAGCACGTAAATACAATGTAGGGGTTGTTTAGATAAAAGTACAAATAAGTTAATGGTTTAGTAGATAGCTTTTGTCAACAAGAAAATTATTTGTCCCTAGGCAATCGATAATAAGTACCGGTAATCATTCTTGCAATTTTATATGAGGGAGAGGCATGAGCTAAGATACTTTCTCTACTTGGATTATATGCAATTATAATTATAACTCTAGCAAGCATCCGCAACTACTAAAGATCATTAAGGTCGTGAAACCCAACCATAGCATTCAGTATCAAGTCCTCTTTACTCCCATACGTCATACCCCCCTTACTCGGGTTTAAGTTTCTGTCACTCTCGCAACCCACCATACGCGAACCATGAACATATTGCAACACCCTACAACGGGGGCCCCTCACGTTTGTGCGAGAACGGAGGGCACCGTAGGACAGCACCATAAATGAAATATACAATCATACCAACGAAGATCACGATTAACCCACAGGACAACAATGATCTACTCAAACATCATAGGATAACCATAGATCATTGGGAAATAATATATGGAGTTGAGCACCATGTTTAAGTAGAGATTACAGCGAGGGGAAAGAGGTGATACACCGCTGCAATGAGAGGGGGAGAGTTGGTGTGGACGGTAGCAAGATTGTTGATGTAGATCGTCATCCCGATCGTTGCCCCAGTGGCACTCCCGCGCCACCGAAAGCGAGGGGGAGAGTGCCCCCTCCTTCTTCTTTCCTGGCCTCCTCCCTAGGTGGGAGAAGGGTTTCCCCTCTGGTCCTTCATCTCCATGGCATGGGAGGGGTGAGAGCCCTCCGAGATTGGATCTGTCTCTCTGTCTCTCTCAGTTTCGCGTCCCCCAGATCTAGCCCTTCACCGTTTCTTAAATTCCCGGAGATCCGTAACTCTAATTGCGCAGTGATTTTAACACGATTTTTATCCATAAATTGGCTTTCCTACGCAAGAAGAAGAGCCCCAACCGACGTCCCAGGTGAGCACAAGATACTTGGGCGCGCCAGGCACCCCTGGCGCACCCTTGTGGATTGTGGGGCTACGGGCCCCCGTTTTCGTTGCTTCCACCTCCTAAAAATCACATATATTCCAAAATAATTCTATGTAAATTTTTATCGCGTTTGGACTTTGTTTGATATGGATTTCCTGCGATACAAAAAGATGCAAAAAACAGGAGCTGGCACTAGGCACTGGATAAGTAAGTTAGTGCAAATAAATCATATAAATTGTTACCAAAAGTATGTAAAAGTTGAATAATATTGGCATGAAACAATCAAAAATTATAGATACGACGGAGATGTATCAGCATCCCCAAGCTTAATTCCCGCTCGTCCTCGAGTAGGTAAATGATAAAAAAGATAATTTTTGATGTGGAATGCTACCTAGCATAAACTTGATCATATATCTAGTCATGGCATGAATATTAAGACATGAGTGATTCGAAGCCATAGTCTATAATTTGGCATAAACACATCAATACTCGGGCATCCCAACAAACAATCATGTCTTTCAGAATATCAAATGCTAAAGAACGTTATCCCTACAAAATCATATAGTCTTGTCATGCTTTGTCTTCCCAGCTCAAAGTATAAATCATGTACTACCCCGGTGTCAGCCAAGCAATTGGTTCATACTTAATAACGCGCTTCAGCATTTTCAACTCTCACGCAATACATGAGCGCAAGCCATGGATATAGCAATATAGGTGGAATAAAATGCAGTGGTAGTAGACAAAAGAAGGGAAGAAAGTCTCACATCAACGAGGCAAACTAATGGACTATGGAGATGTCCATCAATCGATATCATGCAACAGATGCAACTAAGATCTATAAGTGTATGAAAGCTCAATATGAAACTAAGTGGGTATGCATCAAACTACTATGAAAAATTCCCACTAGTATATGAAAGTGAAAGCATAGGAGACTCTCTACATGAAAAACATGGTGCTACTTTGAAGCACAAGTGTGGTATTTGCATGCCCCTTATATATATATATATTTCATTCTTTTCCTTTTTCTTTTTCTTTTTTTCTTTTTTTCTTCTTTCTTTTAGATACACAATTGTGAACGGTCTCATCCCGACTTGTGGGGGAATCATGGTCTCCATCATCCTATCATCATGGGTGCAATGCTTTAAAAATGAATAATGATGATCATCACACTTCTATTTACTTATAACTCAAAAGAAATAAAAATTACAACTCGCTACCTATGACATAGCATGACTCTAAATGTATGTTGTGGTAGTGTACTAGGATGTGCAATGATCAAGCATAGCAAAGATATCAAAAAACGGACAAGCCATGAAATATCGTGCTAGCTGTCTTACAATCATGCAAAGCAATATGAATATGAATGCTCAAGTCAACTATATGATGGAAGTGCATGGCAATATATCTTGGAATGGCTATGGAAATGCCATAGTAGGTATGGTGGCTGTTTTGAGGAAGGTATAATAAAGTTTATGCACGGGCGAAAGTTGCACGGCACGAGAGAGGCTAGCAATTATGAAAGGGTGAGAGTGCGTATAATCCATGGACTCACATTAGTCATAAAGAACTCATATACTTATTGCAAAAGTTTATTAGCCCTCGAAGCAAAGTAATACTATGCATGCTCCTAGGGGGGAGGTTGGTAGGAGTTAACCATCGTGCGCCCCCAACCTTCAGACAAAGATAGGACAATCAAGGATAAATTGTGCTCCAACTTCCCAGCATAACGAGAGACTATACGTGCATGCTTCGGGAATCACCAACCTTAACACCAATATCTTACTGAACATGATCATCCACTAGTACCTCTCACATATTATCATCTCTATATTGCAAAACTATTGCAAGGAATCAAACATATCATATTCAGTGATCCATAAGTTTTATGTAGGATTTTATGACTAACCATGCAATTGACCAATTCCTGTTGACTCTCTAAATAGATATAAGTGAAGCATAACAGTTTAATTATTTCTACAAAAGATCATACTCTAAAAAATATAAGTGAAGCAAGAGGGCATTCTACAAACATCGGTTTTCTATGTGAAGAGAAACATGCAATCCAAACTTCAAATGATATAACTGAAGCAATTGAAGCATTCTATAAAGCCATACTCAAAAGATATAAGTGAAGTGCAAAGAGCATTCTACAAATTTGCTAAGGACTATCTCATACTAGCATGGTGCATTATTAAAATAAAAATAAAAGGCACACGACGCTCCAAGAATTTATGCATATCATGTGAACGAAACGAATCCAAAAAACATACCGATACTTGTTGAAGAAAGATGGGATGCCTTTCGGGGCATCCCCAAGCTTAGACGCTTGAGTCTCCTTAAATATTTACTTGGGGTACCTTGGGCATCCCCAAGATTGAGATCTTGCCTCTACTCCTTCTCCTCACATCTAGACCTCCTCGATCTTCGAACACTTCATCCACACAAAACTTAATTGAATTTTTAGTGGCGGGGTTAGTGCATATGATCAATGAAATCCCATCATGCACTGCTATAACATTGTTGTATAATTATAAACAAACATTACCCACTGTATGCTATCACAATTCAATGGCCCCAGGTCAAGGAGGCTTCAACAATAATTCAAACATAAGAAAATAATGAAGCTATAACAGCAATCTGTGAAAATAGGACAGTCTGTAAAGATTTGAACATCCACCATACTTCTCTGAAAACATTAGGAAAAATAAACATTTTGTATAGCAAGACTGTGCAAAAAGTTTCAGAGTCGTTTGACTTTCCAGTAAAAAATGAAAAATTATGCACTACAGCCAAAGTTTCTGTTTTGCACCTCACAAACCAACAAGCAATCTAATCATCTTGAAGGAAACTCTTGGCACATTATTTTGATAATACAATGGAATTATACAAGGGGATAATTATTTTTGTGGGAAACTTCCATGAAAAATTCTACATTGTTTCCATAAGCATGAACTCAAGTGTTCAAGGTCGACCCTTATTTCCGCAATGCATCACCTTTCAATCGCTTCTCTTTTTGAAAAAGTTTTAGGTTCCCCTCTATATTTATTTAAAACTTTATAAAAGCACTCAATAGAAATAAATGACTCTTTTTTAACTTTTGGGTTGTCTCCTGGAAGCACTTTCTTTAAAGCCATTAAGCTAGGCATAAAGTTCTCAAGTAATGAATCCACCCGGATCCCACGGTATATCAAAGCCAATCTTAACTAGCAATGATTTGGCATTTAGTAGTGAGCACAAAGCAACATATATCAAGCAATGACGAAGTCTAACTCTCTTGCTATTCATCGCATGTCATACGAGAACAATTCATGCACATAAAGTAAAGGCCAATGCATAGTATAAGAAGTTTCTTGCAATTCTATCGTGTTGGAAACATAGAGAGGCGGAGATGTACTTCCTCTCTCATAATAATTGCAAGTAGGAGCAGCAAGAACATGCATATTATACTCATCAAAATAATCATGTGCAACGGTAAAGGCAGCCCATGAATGTTATCCTTAATAAGTGCAAACTTCTCCGATATAGTGTAGTTTGGAGAATTCAAAAAGATAATAGGACTATCATGCATGTGTGCAATAGCAACAATTTCATTCTTAACATAAGGAACTATAGAAAGTTCATCTCCGTAAGCATAATTCATATTGGCATCTTGGCCACAAGCATAGCAAGCATCAAGTTCATCAAAAAGGGATATTTCAAGTGAATCAACGGGATCATAGCATTTATCATAGCATTCATCCTTCGGTAAATTCTAAGGGAAATTAAGCAATGTATGAGTTGAGGGGTTACTCTCATCAAAAGGTGGCCACGGGTAGCTAATCCGTTCTTCATCCTTTTGTTCTTCTCTCTCCTCCTCATCTTTTTCATCCAATGAGCTCACAATGTCATTAACTTGTTCTTCCATAGACTCCTGCAAAATATTAGTCTCTTCTTGGACAGAGGAGGAGTCCTCAATATATGGTTTAATATAAGCATTAGAAGCATAATTATCATTGCAATATTTAAGTATGGCAAAAAATTTAGATTTGTAGAGAGTAGCATCACACTCTTCAATAAAAGAAGCAATTTCCAAAGCACCCTTAAAAGCAACAAATTCTTCAATTTATTGAACATCATAGAAATTATAAACACCCTTAGCGTACGAATATACGATGCCATTATCACTAAATTCACATTGGTACGGAAGGTGTTTCTTAGGGTCTTTAGAACAACAAGTACAATCATATATTTCGCATAAATTCCAAGCATAGCACAACATAGTATTAATATGATGCCACAAAAGTTTCCCTTATCAGATATGCGATGTCGCACATAACAAGCATGCTCATCTAAGAATTTTCCCTCAACTAAGCTAGTTGAGGTTTCAGCCCGAGCACATAGGGATAGAAGATGATCCAAGTAAAAAGCTTCCATAGTGTGATAGATTTTGGGTGGTTCTTCAACCACTGGTTCAGTAGGTACCACTAATTTTTTCGGTATTTTGCGTTTTCTACCCATAACTAAAGATAGAAAACAAGAGCACAAATTAAAAACTACTTACTGATAAAGCAAACAAGCACACACACGAGAATATTCACCCCACGCTATAACTCCCTGGCAAGGGCGCCAGAAAAAGGTCTTGATAACCCACAAGTATAGGGGATCGTTTTGTATCCTTTTTTGATAAGTAAGAGTGTCGAACACAACGAGGAGCTAAAGGTAGAACAAATATTCCCTCAAGTTCTATCAACCACCGATACAACTCTATGCACACTTGACGTTTTCTTACCGAAAATGATAGAGGCAAAGGTGTCCCGTCTTTCGATGAGATGGTGGCTATCGTTTTTGAGGAAATCGACTTTGACGATCCGACTATGAACGTGCGAGGACGTCGTGCCTTAGCAATCTCTAAACCAACTCCGAGAGGTTATTGACCACGCCGGAGCACGATCAACCTGACCACGAAGGTCTGTTTCCTGCAGGCAAACGAAGAACAAGGAAGAAAATGAGATTGCAATCTGGATATTGCGAATTTAAGAGGAAAGCTTTATTGATCAAGTGGGGTTCTGTGACGTCTTTGTTTGGTCGTTGAACACAAAGTACTCGAAGTTGCAGCTATAGCGAACTTTAATCTAAACAAAACCCAAAGTCTAAACGACGCCCTAAGGGCTGTATATATGGGGGAAAGAGGGGGGAATTTCGTGGCCCTTGGTGGAGGGGTCCGAAACCAACCCTAACTCTTGTTTTCCCACACATACGGACTCTAAAAACAGCCTATACTCAAGTACTTCGAAATTACATGGGCCTGGCCCGATAATAAGGTAACGCAGCACCTATAATATCCTCTCGACGAAATTTATGAAGTGGCATCTTGTATATTTCGTCCAAGGCTTCTCACACTCATTATGGTGGCTTTAAAGTCCTGAAATCATCAATTGTAACTCCATGCTTGATCTTGCTCCAATGTTCATCCTTCTTGTCCAAGCTAGGCCCTTCATTAGTAAGCAAGACAAATGTATCCAATTTAGGCAGCATCATATTCTCATGAACATTAGATTCATTACCAAGAAACGAAAGTATCAGGTAATTTAATTGGCGTGCGCGAGCTCTAGTAATTGGTCATGTATATGTCTCAGTTGGAGCAGTGGGTGTAACCTTGTTAGTGATGTCCTCATCATCCTCCCCTTCTTGAATTGAAGTCGTCCTCGACAGAAGCTCATCTTCCTCACCCAAGTAAGGCTTCAAATCTGCAATGTTAAATGTGGGACTAACCCCAAAATCTGCAGGCAGCTCAAGTTTATATGGATTATCATTTATTTTCTCTAACACCTTGAAAGGACCATCAGCACGTGGCATTAGCTTTGACTTGCGCAAATTAGGAAACCTATCCTTACGCAAATGTAACCAAACAAGATCTCCAGGTGCAAAGACAACACGTTTTCTACCCTTATCTCCAACAAGTTTATATTTAGCATTCATGCGCTCAATATTTTCCTTAGTTAACTCATGCATTTTAAGATCAATTCAGCACGTAGTTTAGCATCAAAATTAACCTTCTTCGAAGATGGAAGAGGCAACAAATCAATAGGTGCACGAGGTAGGAAACCATAGACAATTTCAAAAGGGCACATCTTAGTAGTAGAATGCAACGAACGATTATAAGCAAATTCAATATGAGGCAAGCATTCTTCCCACATTTTCTTATTATTCTTCAAAACAGCCCTAAGCATAGTAGACAAAGTTCTGTTGACTACTTCAGTTTGTCCATCAGTTTGGGGGTGACAAGTAGTACTAAAAAGTAGTTTAGTCCCCAACTTAGCCCATAAACATCTCCAAAAGTGGCTAAGAAATTTAGTATCACGATCTGAAACAATAGTATTTGGCACACCATGCAAGCGAATAATTTCACGAAAGAACAAATCAGCAACATTAGCAGCATCATCGCTTTTATGACATGGTATAAAGTGTGCCATCTTCGAGAACCTATCCACGACAACAAATATGCTACCCCTCCTTCTTTGTTCGAGGTAAACCCAAAACAAAGTCCATAGATATATCTTCCCAAGGAACACTAGGGACAGGCAAAGGCATATATAAACCATGAGGATTGAGTCGTGACTTAGCTTTTTGACATGTAGTGCAGCGACCAACAAAACGCTCAACATCCCGTCGCATCTTTGGCCAAAAGAAATGTGTAGCAAGTACGTCCTCCGTCTTTTTCACGCCAAAGTGTCCCATTAATATTCCTCCATGCGCCTCCTGCAACAACAAAAGACGAACAGAGCTAGCTGGAATGCATAGCTTGTTATCACGAAACACAAATCCATCATTAATAACGAACTTGTTCCATGTTCTCCCTTCCTTACAATTCTGCAATACATCTTTAAATTCAGCATCATGCACATATTGATCTTTGATGGTCTCCAAACCAAATATTTTAAAGTCAAGTTGTGAAAGCATAGTATAACGACGAGACAATGCATCAGCAATAACATTTTCTTTTCCCTTCTTGTGTTTAATAACATAAGGGAAAGTCTTTATGAATTCAACCCATTTAGCATGTCTACGGTTCAGTTTTGCTTGACTTTTAATGTGCTTCAAAGATTCATGATCAGAATGTATAACAAAAATCTTTGGGCCATAAATAATGTTGCCATGTCTCCAAAGTCCGAACAAGAGCATATAATTCCTTATCATAAGTAGAATAATTCAGACTAGGCCCACTCAATTTTTCAGAAAAGTATGCAACAGGTTTACCATCTTGTAATAACACACCTCCTAACCCAATTCCACTAGCATCACATTCAAGCTCAAAAGTCTTATTAAAATCAGGAAGTTGGAGTAAAGGAGCATGTGTCAACTTATCTTTCAATACCGTGAATGCTTCTTCCTGTGCAGTACCCCAAACAAAAAGCACATCCTTCTTTGTAAGCTCATTGAGAGGTGAAGCAATGGTGCCGAAATATCTCACAAAACGCCGATAGAATCCAGCGAGGCCAAGGAAACTCCTCACGTGTGTGACCGTTTTGGGCTGCGGCCAACTCTCAATAGCTTCAATCTTGGTTTTATCAACCTCAATTCCCTGTGGAGTAACAACATAGCCAAGAAAAGATACTCGGTCGGTGCAAAAGGTGCACTTTCCAAGGTTACCAAACAAACGTGCATCACGTAGAGCAATAAAAACAGCACGTAAATGTTCCAAATGTTCCTCCAAAGATCTGCTAAAAATCAATATATCATCAAAGTAAACTACCACAAATCGTCCAATGAAAGCACGTAAAACTTCATTCATTAATCTCATGAAAGTACTAGGTGCATTAGTTAACCCAAAAGGCATGACTAACCACTCATATAATCCAAACTTAGTTTTAAATGATGTTTTCCATTCATCTCCCAATTTCATACGAATTTAATGGTATCAACTGCGCAAATCAACTTTGGAGAATATTGTAGAGCCACTCAATTCATCAAGCATATCATCTAGCCTAGGAATAGGATGACGATAACAAATAGTAATATTATTAATGCTTCTACAATCAACACACATACGTGATGTACCATCCTTTTTCGGCACTAGAATAATAGGAACAACACAAGGACTAAGGGATTCGCGTATATAACCTTTGTCGAGTAGCTCTTGTACTTGACGCATAATCTCCTTTGTCTCTTCTGGATTGGTACGGTATGGTGCGCGGTTGGGTAGAGATGCACCGGGAATGAAGTCAATCTGATGCTCAATCCCTCAAATAGGTGGTAATCCCGGTGGCACGTATTGTGGAAAGACATCGGCGAACTTCTGCAAAATGTTAGTGACAGCAGGAGGCAAAGAGGAAGGCACATCCTCGAATGAAAATAATGCCTCTTTGCACAAAAAAGCATAGCAAACAGATTTGCTTAAATCTAGATCATCAACATCAGATTTGGTGGCAAATAAACATGCAGTTTTCAATTTAATTTCAGAAGCAACAGTAGATGGTTTATTATTAGGCTTCATTTGTTGCTCAAATTCTTTTGCCACAATCTGATTTTCACTCAAATTTTTCTCCTGTTTTGCTTTATTAGCTCTATTAATATCATCTTTCAAAATGGCATCAGGAGCCATAGGAAGCAAAGTAATATTTTTATCCTTATGAACAAGAGTATACTGATTGTTTCTACCATGCTGTACAGAATTTTTATCAAATTGCCATGGTCTACCAAGTAATAAGGAACATGCTTGCATAGGTACCACATCACAATCAACATAATCAGCATATGTAGAGATACTAAAATGCACACGAACAGTACGTGTTACCTTAACCTTGCCGTTGTTGTTGAACCATTGGATGTAGTAAGGATGAGGATCTGGTCTTGTGGTGAGAGATAGCTTCTCCACCATCTCCATGCTAGCCAAGTTGTTGCAACTCCCTCCATCTATGATCACGCGAACAGAACGTTCCTTCACAACTCCCTTTGTATGGAACAAATTATGCCTTTGATTTTGCTCAGCTTGTGTAACCTGCACACTCAAAACACGTTGAGCAACTAAACATTCATACCTGTCAGCATCTTCAGGAGCCATGTATTGCGTGTCATGATCAGAAACGTCTCCACCGTGTTCTTCACGTGTAATAAGAGCCAAAGTCTCCTCATCATAGTCACTAGCGGACTCATATCCACCATCCTCAGTAGCAATCCTCACATGCTGAGATTTGCATTCCCTCACAAAATGTCCCCTTCCCTTACAACGACAACAAATAATATCACTGGTGTGCCCTGTTGATGCCATGGAAGAAGAAGAACTCTGTGCAGGCCCAATAGGTGTGCTCTTGGCAGATAATGGTGGTTGTGCCTGCTTCCTTGTATCACGCCTGGAGGTAACAGCTGATGGAGGTGTCGGTGCAGTAGAATGTGTGGAAGTAGAGGATACGCGCGGTGTCCATGATGAAGGTCGACCTGCAGAAAAGTTAGCCCGCGCCAATGCCTGTCGATCCTGCACTTCACGTTCAGCTTTACAAGCAAGATGGAATAAACGAGTGATATTATTATAATCCTTATACTCTAGAATGGTCTGAATCTCTCTACTTAATCCACCAATAAAACGTGCAAGCATAGCTTCATTCTCCTCAACTATACCACATCTAATCAGGCCAGTTTGTAATTGCTGATAATATTCTTCTACAGAATTTTTCCCTTGTCTTAAGCGCTGCAATTTTTGAAGTAATTCACGTTGATAATATGGTGGAACCCAACGAGTACGCATAGCAGTTTTCAAAGCATCCCAAGTAGCTGGAATAGGATATAATCTACAATGTTCAGACCACCAAAGACATGCAAAACTAGTGAAAGCACAAACAGCAGCAGGAACACGTCTCTCCTCGGGATAGTTTAAACATGTAAAATGTTGTTCAGTTTTTAACTACCAAGTAAGATATATATCAGGAACATATCTACCCTCAAATGGTGGAATATTCAATTTTAGTTTAGGAAGATGGTCGTGTACCTCAGGTGGTGGTGCAGCCCTACCGTTGCGATGATATGCATGAGCACGACCTGGTGCTGGTGGTGCTGGTGGTTGCACATAGTTCTGATTTTGGTCAACCTCATCCTCGTAATGGTCCTCCACCTCTGCAGTAGCAGCATGGGCTACAGAAACATCAACAGCGGCACCAGAAGCTTGACCAGGCTCAAGGGGAACACGCTGTGCTAGTCCCACTTGATTTGGAAGGCGTTGTTGTTGTTGTTGTTGTTGTTGTAGAGGTGCGACAGCTGCAGCAGCCGGTAGTGGTGAAAACGCGAAAGCAATTCAGCAAACTTGTTATCGAGCTTTGTTTCAAACGTCTTCTCCATGCCATCTATCTTTTCCATGGCCTCGCAAATCTGTTTAGCACATCTTGCACCTGTACACTCATCATTTGCTGAAACTTATCATGAAGCTCCTTGTTCGTCAAGTTCTCCCAGTCAGTCTCGTCAGCTTGTGATCCTGGCATGGTTAGCAGCAATAGAAACACCCAAGAATATGATCCTACAGTGTGACGCCCGAAGACCGACGTCCCAGAAGATTCCAGAAGATTCTAGATGTTCCGGGTTCTCCCGTGTGTTTCTTTTGTGTTTGTGTTATTTATTTTTGCATTGCATCATGTCATATCTTTTGCATCTCAACCTAAATAAATTGTGTGGACCTTCGGTCCATTTAAATCGAGGGAAGGATGACTTCTCTTTATAACATATAAAAGCCTCTCAATATTATTAGGGAGCTATATTAAATATTCCATTTGTTGGAATTCACCATAACACACTTGCATCTAGTCCCCATGCCTCTTAATTCAAGTTTCACCGTAAAAAACCTTCCCTATTTTTCTTTTCCCGTTTATCGAGGTTCCTCCAAAATCATCAACATTTTTGGACTCTTCAAATACCCCCATTCATATTCAAATCATTTGAATCTAATTCAAATGAGTTTGATTTTATCTCTTGCATTCTTGCCTCTCCTATTTTTCGTGGACCGTGGACATTTTGCGAGTCCGGGAAAAATTAACCCCATGCCTAAACTCTATCCCAAACCCTTCCTTTCTTCTTTTTTTCTGCCTGGCTATTACTTTTCTGTTTTGGAAATGGCAAAAATCAGATAAGGGCAGGAGAACCTAGCCGCAGCCAGGCCCAAGCCGGCCACTAGGACTCCCTAGGCCATCTGGGCCTCAGCCTCCCCCCCAGCAGGCCCATCTAGTCCTCTACAGCCCATCCTCCCTCTGCCTCCTAGGCCCAACCACCTGTCCCCCCCAGGCGCCCCCCCGCGCGCGGCCCGCGCCAGGCCCGCCTCGGGCCCCGATCTGGGCCGAGGCCGACCGCACCATCGCCGTCCCGCGCCCGAGTGCTCGCTCACCGCCGCCGACGACCACCTGACCCCTCCCAGGTTCTTCACCGCCGCCGTGGCCGCGGAGTTCACCGCCGCCGCCGTGGCCGCGGAGTTCACCGCCGCCGCCGTGGATCTTCTCTCCGCCGCCTATCTCCGGCGTCAGATGCCGGGAATGGGTCTGCGGCTCCCGGATCCGCCCGGATCCACCTGCCATGGCCTCCTCCGGCCTTGCGCGCCATGCCGGATCCCACCATCGATGCCCCTGCCATGGCCGCCGTCCTTCTGCGGGAGAAGGACGACGACGCTCTCCCTGTTGCCTCTTGGGCTCGGCCTCGTCCGGCCCAGGTCGGCCTCGCCAGATCCCGCGGGCTGTGTCCTGCGCAGGGCCCAGCGCACCAGCTGGGTGGGCCCCGCGTCCGGCCCAGCCTGCATCCGCCCAAGGCCCTCTGCCGGCCTCTCCCTCTCCACAGTTCCGGGCTTGGCCCATGGTGAGCCTCCCCCCATGCCTCCTTTTTTTCTGTTGGGCCAGATCCAGATTCAGCCCATCTCATGTTTTTTTTTCCTGTACGTTTTTGCGTCTTAAACCAGTGCACTAATAATTACAGAAAATTGCCATATTTTGCATTGCTCATATCTAAACAAATGTGCATCAGAATCAAACAAAGTTAATATGTAAGATGCTTAGAATTTTGTCTAGTTTCATAATATACTACTTTCATCCATGTTAAAAATTATTAAAATTGTTGTTTGCATTGTTTTGCGTACATGCCATGTTAAATGATTTATTTCATAACTAAATAACCGTAGCTCCAAATTTAATAAACTTTATATGTAAATGGGGTGGAAAAATGTGTAGAATAACATGATGCCCTTTATTTTGCTGTTTAACAACTTTAAAATGTGGTAATAGGCAGAACAGTACCAAATTCAAATTATGCACATGGGGTTTTTTCCGGAATTGTTGTTTGTTGTTTCCGCCCCCATTTAAATTACCTAGATAGATAGTTTACTTTTACTTCACCTCTTGCCATATTAAAAACATTTAATCTTGTCTTGTAAGTAAACGAGAGTCAACTAAATAAATAAAATGTGGTGTTTCGTCAATATGCAACTCGTTGCATATTGAGCTCCACTTAACTTGTAGTTTTGTTTGTGCACTTTGCCATGCCATGCATATTTAAACCGGACATGCATCATACTTGGATGTGCATCGTATGCCATGTTTATGCTTGTGTGTTTACCGTGTTGTTTGCTTCTTTCCGGTTGCTTCTCTTGTTAGCTTCGGTTTCGTTCCGGAGTTGTGAGGATTCGCTCGACTTGTTGCTCCGTCTACTTCATGGATCCGTCCTTCTTCCTTGCGGAATCCCAGGCAAGATGATCATACCCTTGGATACCTTTACTACCATTGCCATGCTTAGTTGTCTCGATGCTATCGTTACATGTCGCGCTACCCATCTTTTATGTCAGCCTCTCCTTGTTGCCATGAAACCTCTAACTTTGAAACCTTCCTAGCAAAACCACTGTTTGGCTATGTTAGCCGCTTGGTCAGCCCCTCTTATAGCGTTGTTAGTTGCAGGTGAAGATGAAGATCGTTCCAGGAGGGAACTTGTTGTTGGAATATCACAATATCTATTATTATATATATTAACACACCTATATACTGGGCATGGGTGGAAGGCTTGGCCTTTTGATCGGTGTTTTGTTCCACTCATGCCACCTTAGGCGCCGATAAACCGGCATTATGTTCCTTGATTTTGCGTTCCTTACACGATGGGTGGATGGGGACCCCATGACAGTTCGACTTTGAATAAAACTCCTCCAGCAAGGCCCAACATTGGTTTTAATTTGCCTCATAATAACAACTTAATTAATAATTAAATTTTCATAGGGGGTCGCATCCCCGGGTTCTTAATTCTACATAGCAGGGGGGCCAGTGCTGATGGTGTTGGTCCCAAATAGAGTCGTGTGCGGCGCCCCCCTTGGAAACTTGGGGTTTGGCTGCTGTACGCTGTGCTCATCCGGTTGTGGCCTGAGACAAGATACGCGCGGCTACTATCAGGGTGTCGGCACGCCGGGAATTCTTGCTGGACTTGTTTTACCATTGTCGAAATGTCTTGTGCACCGGGATGCCGAGCCTGATCGGATTTCCCTAAGATAAGGAGTGATGATATTATATTTATCACTTCAGCTAATCGTGAGAGCTTGTGATGGGCTAAGTTGGGACACCCCTGCAGGGTTATGATCTTTCGAAAGTCGTGCCCGCGGTTATGTGGCAGATTGGAATTTGTTAATGTCCGGTTGTAGAAAACTTGACAGATGATTCGAAGTAAAACACACCACCGCGTGAGTAACCGTGACTGTCTCTTTTCACTTTCAGAAGAGAACACGGTGGGGTTATGTTTGATTCGTATGTAGTTCAGGATCTTTAGCGATCACTACTTTTGCGACCGTTTGCGTAGATGCTCATCTTATTCTGGTACTCGTAAGTTAGCCACCATATTATGCTTAGCTGTTGCTGCAACCTCACCACTATCCTTCTTCCTATCCTTAAAGCTTTGCTAGTCTTGATACCCATGGTTATGGGATTGCTGAGTCCTCGTGGCTCACAGATACTACAACACCAGATGCAGGTTCAGCCGAGTTCGATGCAGGAGCTGGTTCAAGTTCTTCACCGAGAGTTCGATGAAGAGAGTGGCCGTATGCTTGTGACGTTTTCGACGATCAGTAGTGGTTTCTACTAGGATTCGATCTAGACCTGTGGCTTTATGTTGTTTTGGTATCTTTCTTTTGGATCTTCGCCCGTAGTCGGGTTGTGATGTTTTGAATGATGTTTTGCTTATGTAATGTATTGTGTGAAGTGGCGAGTGTAAGCCAACTATCTCCTTTTGCAATTTAATCCCTCTTTTACATGAGTCGTGCAAAGATACCAAACTTGAGATCATTCCAGAATGGGCTTATATCTTTAAGTCGTGCCTCGACACGTAGGAGATATAGTCCCATCCTGGGCATTACAAGTTGGTATTCAGAGCCTTCTCCGACCTAGAAGCCCCCACTAATTGATCGAATCGTTGACGGTTGAGTCTAGGCACACACTTGAAAATGTTTTGAGTCCTATATATATATCGGAGAGTTGGTTTTCTTTTTGCTCCTCATCTCTTTTCATTCTGGTGAGGACTCCTGACGATTACTCTTATCTCTTCTACTTTCAAAAATTTCGCCAATTTTTTTTTAGGATCTCGCGAGTATTGTTTGGATTGTTCCGATGTCTTTGTGACGAGAACATTGTTCTCGATGCCTCCTGTCATTAGGGGTTGTGGCAGTGTCCCGGGGAGTTGAGCTCCGAGGTGTTGTCGTCACAAATATATCGCATCAGTTCTCGAATACTTAAGACGGCCGACATCGAAAACTCTCCTATGCGGTTAGTGGCAAGATAACCCCGACATCACCCAGTACTGGGGAGGTAGTTAGGGAGTGTTGCCATAGCTTGTATAGTAGGTGCGTTTCCATGGTCCGAGGTAAACGGTTTCCCAGAACAACTGGTTATGTGTTGAAGGATGGATACAGCTGGATGTAGGATTAGAGTTGAGTGCGCGATGCTTCCCCTGTATCCCCAACACCTGATTGCATAACTGGAAACTTTCGGAAATTAATATGTGGGTTCATCCAGTAGTTCTAGGCATTCTTCCAACGAATGCATGATATGAAGTTCGGGGTTCTACATTGAGTGAAGTGGTTTTATGGGCTTGTTCCGATCGGGAGTTGCATCTTAAAGGGTCCTTGGCTATGCTGATCCGGGGATTGCAAAACCCTTTTGTAACACGTTCCATGAGCTTTCAGCACGAATTTGTCGAACGAAGCTTCTATCTTGTATTTGTTCTATCTGTTCCTTGTTCCTTTTTATTTACCTTTTGTTCTCCAAGTGGCTTCTCGACAAGTTGATGTACCTACGGAATTCATTCGTTCAATTCTCTGTTCGGGTAGATATGTTGCAACATAATCTTCTTCATAAACATATCTATCCGTTATTTTGATTTGATTCTGGTATTCGAGTTGCTTCGATGTCAAATGTTGATTCCATACCTTTCCTAATACGTATTCTCATATTTGTATGGGAGTGCTAGTCCTTCTTGATCGTCAAGATTTTCATGTTAACCCTTTTCAACCGGTGTGCCTTCTCTTCCTTCTTGATCGTCAAGATTTTCATGTTAACCCTTTTCAACCGGTGTGCCTTCTCTTCAAGTTATTCCATACAGACGCCGTTGAGAAATCTGACGATTTGTCTGTTTCATTCATCCCAAGTTGTCTTTGTTTTCCCCACCCTCCCACCCTTCTTCTTCTTGAAGCAAGAAATCTCAGATGAAGTATCCATTTTATTCATGTGATATTTCTCCATTTTCTTTTCCTTCAATGTTCTTATCCGGTGAATTATCGTGAAGATGCTCAAGAGCTTCTAGTTCATCTTTCTTTTGTTCTCAAATTCTACCGGTGGATGTAATTCAAGATTTCGGTGTTGATCTTATCCTTTTCCTCTTTTCACAATGCTTTCTTATTCCGGTGCACCAATTAATCATTCTCCTCTTGCTATTCATATCCGGAGTGCTGAAGATTCATAATTCCATTCTTAATCCATTCAAACTATTCTGAGCTTCAAGCCATTTAATTCAACCGGTGCAATATCTCTTCAGCAATCTTTTCCAACGGTGATTTCTTTTGAGTGGGCCCTAACCCACAGGTCTTTTCCCAGGATCTTACCTGACTCTTCTTTTTCCGGAGAATTCTTTTCAAAGTGTGACGTTAGAATGATTTCCATCAGTCACATGCCTTCTCCAAGATCGCTTTCAAATTCTTTTCATCGTTGTTTCAACCTTTTTAATTCTTCATTTCCGAGTGCTCAACAATTCTTCATGGCATTTCTCATCTTCTTCTCGGTTTTTGAAGACCGCAGAAGAGTTTCTCTTAATCTTGGCCCGTTCTCTTGATGAGTTGTGGTTCTAGCTTCATGCCATCCTCATTTTGGTTCAGATTGTGAGGAATTCTTTTAAGCCATCCGAAGCAGTTCATGAATTCTTCCATTGTGATCCTCCGAGGGCCATCATTTCAGAAGATTTCCTCGTTCTCAGTTTTCAACTTCGTTCTCCAAATATTCTTCATTGATGCCTCTTCATTCGTCTCCATATTTTTACGGTGGTTCTTTCAAGAATACCCTTCCGTTGTTATCGTTTTAATTCATTTGTTCTTTTCACAATCCTACCGGTGGTTTGTTGAAGATTTACCCAAGCTTGTGCTAGATCTCTCTTTAATTCTGTGCAACGAGAATAAGTAGTATGCCAAATCCTTGTTGTCATCAATTTAAATTGGTGAAGGAGATGCATGACATAATTCTTATTCTTATTCCTTCAAGGTGATTAATCCCTTCGGAGCTTGTTCATCATATCATATCCTTGGTTCTAAATTCTTCATCTTGTTTTCCGGAGCTCCAAGTTATTTCTATTATATCATTTCAAAGCTCCATCTAAATCATCGCAGGCCTTGAATCTTATTATTTTCATCTTTCACTTCTCATGCTTTCATTACCGGAGTTTTCATGGTGGTTCATTATGTTTTAATTCATCCTCGAAGTCTTCATCAAGATTCTTGTTGGAGCTCAAGCATTCTTCATCATGCTTTCCAAGTGCAATTCTTTCTACCTTTATTGCTTGAGATGGTGGTATGTCATTCTTGACAATTCCTTCATGTTTCATGATTCACAAGTTGTCAAGAATGAAATATTTAAACCCATCATTTTCTTTGTTCAGGAGATCCTTCCAACCCTTCAATTTATCCGTTGGAGTTATCTTGGGTTGTATTTCACCTAAAGCTTTCCCTAAGGATTGTTGCTGATTATGGTGCTTATAAATGACCAAGTTCTTCATTTACCATTCCGGTGAAATAAGTTTTTCATCTCCTTATTGATCTCAATCCAATCAAATGTTTTCGTAAGTGGCTGGTTGTCACCTCTTAATTTTAAGATGTTTTCCATAAGCCCACATGAAGCTTATTCATTTCGTTGTTGATTTTCCATCTACCACATTCAACCCTTCTTCGTAAGGATGCTCTTTCAAATTCAATTTTGGGAGAAGTTGTCTTTTTCCTCTCCGTTCAATTCTTTCATTGATTTATATGCTGTTCTTTCATTCCGGAGGCATTGTGATATTGCTCTCTTCGTCCCATCATCTCGTTTTTATCAAGATCATATTCTCTCTTGCTTGTCTATTTAACCGGAGTGTTGTATTCTTCATTCTAGTTCCGTCAGCTTATCTAGTTTTCATCTGTTTTCAACCGGAGTGCTGTCTGAATCTTTCTTACACCTTGTGCCTTTCTTTCAATTGTTCCGGAGGCAATGTGTTGTTGTTTTCATCAAGTGTCATTCCATCTTCTCAAGCTCATGTTAATTCCTTCTATTTTCAGACGGAGCGCTGTCCAAATTATTTCGTTCGTATTCCTTCTCAATCTTGGTTAACCGGAGTGGTTTTGAAATTCTTTCGTCATCTGTTAGCTCTTGTTTCATGTCTTTCAACCTGCAAGGTTCTCATAATCCTCCTTGTTCCTCTTTTCTAAAAGAGTGTTTTCATCTTCGTTCATCTCTGTTGCATTCTTTCTTTCAAGTTTGTTCAGCCTCTCAAGGTTCTTTGGTTTTCACTCGTCTGTCGAAGAAGCAACTTTGTTTTACCTCTTCCTCTTCCGTTTTTACCCGGTGCTATCTCTAGGATCTCGGGTCGAGATCCTCTGTTAGTGTGGGAGAGTTGTGACGCCCGAAGACCGACGTCCCAGAAGATTCCAGAAGATTCTAGATGTTCCGGGTTCTCCCGTGTGTTTCTTTTGTGTTTGTGTTATTTATTTTTGCATTGCATCATGTCATCATGCCATCATGTCATATCTTTTGCATCTCAACCTAAATAAATTGTGTGGACCTTCGGTCCATTTAAATCGAGGGAAGGATGACTTCTCTTTATAACATATAAAAGCCTCTCAATATTATTAGGGAGCTATATTAAATATTCCATTTGTTGGAATTCACCATAACACACTTGCATCTAGTCCCCATGCCTCTTAATTCAAGTTTCACCGTAAAAAACCTTCCCTATTTTTCTTTTCCCGTTTATCGAGGTTCCTCCAAAATTATCAACATTTTTGGACTCTTCAAATACCCCCCATTCATATTCAAATCATTTGAATTTAATTCAAATGAGTTTGATTTTATCTCTTGCATTCTTGCCTCTCCTATTTTTCGTGGACCGTGGACATTTTGCGAGTCCGGGAAAAATTAACCCCATGCCTAAACTCTATCCCAAACCCTCCCTTTCTTCTTTTTTTCTTCCTGGCTATTTCTTTTCTGTTTTGGAAATGGCAAAAATCAGATAAGGGCAGGAGAGCCTAGCCGCAGCCAGGCCCAAGCCGGCCACTAGGACTCCCTAGGCCATCTCGGCCTGAGCCTTCCCCCCCCAGCCGGCCCATCTAGTCCTCTGCAGCCCATCCTCCCTCTGCCTCCTAGGCCCAACCACCTGTCCCCCCCAGGCGCCTCCCCCGCGCGCAGCCCGCGCCAGGCCCGCCCCGGGCCCCGATCTGGGCCGAGGCCAACCGCACCATCGCCGTCCCGCGACCGAGTGCTCGCTCACCGCCGCCGACGACCACCTGACCCCTCCCAGGTTCTTCACTGCCGCCGTGGCCGCGGAGTTCACCGCCGCCGCCGTGGATCTTCTCTCCGCTGCCTATCTCTGGCGTCAGACGCCGGGAATGGGTCTGTGGCTCCCGGATCCGCCCGGATCCACCTGCCATGGCCTCCTCCGGCCTTGCGCGCCATGCCGGATCCCACCGTCGATGCCCCTGCCATGGCCGCCGTCCTTCTGCGGGAGAAGGACGACGACGCTCTCCCTATTGCCTCTTGGGCCCGGCCTCGTCTGGCCCAGGTCGGCCTCGCCAGATCCCGCGGGCTGTGTCCTGCGCAGGGCCCAGCGCGTCGGCCGGGTGGGCCCCGCGTCCGGCCCAGCCTGCATCCGCCCAAGGCCCTCTGCCGGCCTCTCCCTCTCCACAGTTTCAGGCTTGGCCCATGGTGAGCCTCCCCCCATGCCTCCTTTTTTTCTGTTGGGCCAGATCCAGATTCAGCCCATCTCATGTTTTTTTCCCTGTACGTTTTTGCGTCTTAAACCAGTGCACTAATAATTACAGAAAATTGCCATATTTTGCATTGCTCATATCTAAACAAATGTGCATCAGAATTAAACAAAGTTAATATGTAAGATGCTCAGAATTTTGTCTAGTTTCATAATATACTACTTTCATCCATGTTAAAAATTATTAAAATTGTTGTTTGCATTGTTTTGCGTACATGCCATGTTAAATGATTTATTTCATAACTAAATAACCGTAGCTCCAAATTTAATAAACTTTATATGTAAATGGGGTGGAAAAATGTGTAGAATAACATGATGCCCTTTATTTTGCTGTTTAACAACTTTAAAATGTGGTAATAGGCAGAACAGTACCAAATTCAAATTATGCACATGGGGTTTTTCCGGAATTGTTGTTTGTTGTTTCCGCCCCCATTTAAATTGCCTAGATAGATAGTTTACTTTTACTTCACCTCTTGCCATATTAAAAACATTTAATCTTGTCTTGTAAGTAAACGAGAGTCAACTAAATAAATAAAATGTGGTGTTTCGTCAATATGCAACTCGTTGCATATTGAGCTCCACTTAACTTGTAGTTTTGTTTGTGCACTTTGCCATGCCATGCATATTTAAACCGGACATGCATCATACTTGGATGCGCATCGTATGCCATGTTTATGCTTGTGTGTTTACCGTGTTGTTTGCTTCTTTTCGGTTGCTTCTCTTGTTAGCTTCGGTTTCGTTCCGGAGTTGTGAGGATTCGCTCGACTTGTTGCTCCGTCTACTTCATGGATCCGTCCTTCTTCCTTGCGGAATCCCAGGCAAGATGAGCATACCCTTGGATACCTTTACTACCATTGCCATGCTTAGTTGTCTCGATACTATCGTTACATGTCGCGCTACCCATCTTTTATGTCAGCCTCTCCTTGTTGCCATGAAACCTCTAACTTTGAAACCTTCCTAGCAAAACCACTGTTTGGCTATGTTACCCGCTTGCTCAGCCCCTCTTATAGCGTTGTTAGTTGCAGGTGAAGATGAAAATCGTTCCAGGAGGGAACTTGTTGTTGGAATATCACAATATCTATTATTATATATATTAACACACCTATATACTGGGCATGGGTGGAAGGCTTGGCCTTTTGCTCGATGTTTTGTTCCACTCATGCCACCTTAGGCGCCAATAAACCGGCATTATGTTCCTTGATTTTGCGTTCCTTACACGATGGGTGGATGGGGACCCCTTGACAGTTCGACTTTGAATAAAACTCCTCCAGCAAGGCCCAACATTGGTTTTAATTTGCCTCATAATAACAACTTAATTAATAATTAAATTTGCATAGGGGGTCGCGTCCCCGGGTTCTTAATTCTACATAGCAGGGGGGCCAGTGCTGATGGTGTTGGTCCCAAATAGAGTTGTGTGCGGCGCCCCCCCTTGGAAACTTGGGGTTTGGCTGCTGTACGCTGTGCTCATCCGGTCGTGGCCTGAGACGAGATACGCGCGGCTACTATCAGGGTGTCGGCACGCCGGGAGGTCTTGCTGGACTTGTTTTACCATTCTCGAAATGTCTTGTGCACCGGGATGCCGAGCCTGATCGGATTTCCCTAAGATAAGGAGTGATGATATTATATTTATCACTTCAGCTAATCGTAAGAGCTTGTGATGGGCTAAGTTGGGACACCCCTGCAGGGTTATGATCTTTCGAAAGCCGTGCCCGCGGTTATGTGGCAGATTGGAATTTGTTAATGTTCGGTTGTAGAAAACTTGACAGATAATTCGAAGTAAAACACACCACCACGTGAGTAACCGTGACTGTCTCTTTTCACTTTGAGAAGAGAACACGGTGGGGTTATGTTTAATTCGTATGTAGTTCAGGATCTTTAGCGATCACTACTTTTGCGACCGTTTGCGTAGATGCTCATCTTATTCTGGTACTCGTAAGTTAGCCACCATATTATGCTTAGCTGCTGCTGCAACCTCACCACTATCCTTCTTCCTACCCTTAAAGCTTTGCTAGTCTTGATACCCATGGTTATGGGATTGCTGAGTCCTCGTGGCTCACAGATACTACAACACCAGATGCAGGTTCAGCCGAGTTCGATGCAGGAGCTGGTTCAAGTTCTTCACCGGGAGTTCGATGAAGAGAGTGGCCGTATGCTTGTGACGTTTTCGACGATCAGTAGTGGTTTCTACTAGGATTCGATCTAGACCTGTGGCTTTATGTTGTTTTGGTATCTTTCTTTTGGATCTTCGCCCGTAGTCGGGTTGTGATGTTTTGAATGATGTTTTGCTTATGTAATGTATTGTGTGAAGTGGCGAGTGTAAGCCAACTATCTCCTTTTGCAATTTAATCCCTCTTTTACATGAGTCGTGCAAAGATACCAAACTTGAGATCATTCCAGAATGGGCTTATATCTCTAAGTCGTGCCTCGACACGTAGGAGATATAGTCCCATCCTGGGCATTACAAGTTGGTATTCAGAGCCTTCTCCGACCTAGAAGCCCCCATTGATTGATCGAATCGTTGACGGTTTAGTCTAGGCACACACTTGAAAATGTTTTGAGTCCTATATATATCGGAGAGTAGGTTTTCTTTTTGCTCCTCATCTCTTTTCATTCTGGTGAGGACTCCTGACGATTACTCTTATCTCTTCTACTTTCAAAAATTTCACCAATTTTTTTTTAGGATCTCGCGAGTATTGTTTGGATTGTTCCGATGTCTTTGTGACGAGAACATTGTTCTCGATGCCTCCTGTCATTAGGGGTTGTGGCAGTGTCCCGGGGAGTTGAGCTCCAAGGTGTTGTCGTCACAAATATATCGTATCAGTTCTCGAATACTTAAGACGGCCGACATCGAAAACTCTCCTATGCGGTTAGTGGCAAGATAACCCCGACATCACCCAGTACTGGGGAGGTAGTTCGGGAGTATTGCCATAGCTTGTATAGTATATGCGTTTCCAAGGTCCGAGGTAAACGGTTTCCGAGAACAACTGGTTATGTGTTGAAGGATGGATACAGCTGGATGTAGGATTAGAGTTGAGTGCGCGATGCTTCCCCCGTATCCCCAACACCTGATTGCATAACTGGAAACTTTTGGAAATTAATAGGTGGGTTCATCCAGTAGTTCTAGGCATTCTTCCAACGAATGCATGATATGAAGTTCGGGGTTCTACATTGAGTGAAGTGGTTTTATGGGCTTGTTCCGATCGGGAGTTGCATCTTAAAGGGTCCTTGGCTATGCTGATCCGGGGATTGCAAAACCCTTTTGTAACACGTTCCATGAGCTTTCAGCACGAATTTGTCGAACGAAGCTTCTATCTTGTATTTGTTCTATCTGTTCCTTGTTCCTTTTTATTTACCTTTTGTTCTCCAAGTGGCTTCTCGACAAGTTGATGTACCTACGGAATTCATTCGTTCAATTCTCTGTTCGGATAGATATGTTGCAACATAATCTTCTTCATAAACATATCTATCCGTTATTTTGATTTGATTCTGGTATTCGAGTTGCTTCGATGTCAAATGTTGATTCCATACCTTTCCTAATCGGTATTCTCATATTTCTATGGGAGTGCTAGTCCTTCTTGATCGTCAAGATTTTCATGTTAACCCTTTTCAACCGGTGTGCCTTCTCTTCAAGTTATTCCATACAGACGCCATTGAGAAATCCGACGATTTGTCTGTTTCATTCATCCCAAGTTGTCTTTGTTTTCCCCACCATCCCACCCTTCTTCTTCTCGAAGCAAGAAATCTCAGATGAACTATCCATTTTATTCATGTGATATTTCTCCATTTTCTTTTCCTTCAATGTTCTTATCCGGTGAATTATCGTGAAGATGCTCAAGAGCTTCTAGTTCATCTTTCTTTTGTTCTCAAATTCTACCGGTGGATGTAATTCAAGATTTCGGTGTTGATCTTATCCTTTTCCTCTTTTCACAATGCTTTCTTATTTCAGTGCACCAATTAATCATTCTCCTCTTGCTATTCATATCCGGAGTGCTGAAGATTCATAATTCCATTCTTAATCCGTTCAAACTATTCTGAGCTTCAAGCCATTTAATTCAACCGGTGCAATATCTCTTCAGCAATCTTTTCCAACGGTGATTTCTTTTGAGTGGGCCCTAACCCACAGGTCTTTTCCCAGGGTCTTACCTGACTCTTCTTTTTCCGGAGAATTCTTTTCAAAGTGTGACATAAGAATGATTTCCATCAGTCACATGCCTTCTCCAAGATCCATTTCAAATTCTTTTCATCGTTGTTTCAACCTTTTTAATTCTTCATTTCGGAGTGCCCAATAATTCTTCATGGCATTTCTCATCGTCTTCTCGGTTTTTGAAGACCGCAGAAGAGTTTCTCTTAATCTTGGCCCGTTCTCTTGATGAGTTGTGGTTTTAGCTTCATGTCATCCTCATTATGGTTCAGATTGTGAGGAATTCTTTTAAGCCATCCGAAGCAGTTCATGAATTCTTCCATTGTGATCCTCCGAAGGCCATCATTTCAGAAGATTTCCTCGTTCTCAGTTTTCAACTTCGTTCTCCAAATATTCTTGTTAGTGATGTCCTCATCAGAAAAAAAGTATGAAACTAGAAGAACTTTGAGATAGTTTTGCAAGATAATAAAGAGCACATAAATACAAAGTAGGGACTGTTTAGATAAAAGTACAAATAAGTTAGTGGTTTAGTAGATAGCTTTTGTCAACAAAAAAGTTATTTGTCCCTAGGCAATCGATAATAAGTACCGGTAATCATTCTTGCAATTTTATATGAGGGAGAGGCATGAGCTAACATACTTTCTCTACTTGGATCATATGCACTTATGATTGGAACTCTAGCAAGCATCTGCAACTACTAAAGATCATTAAGGTCGTGAAACCAAACCATAGCATTAAGTATCAAGTCCTCTTTACTCCCATACGTCATACCCCCTTAGTCGGGTTTAAGTTTCTGTCACTCTCGCAACCCATGGTAAGAGAGCCATGAACATATTGAACACCCTACAGCGGGGGCCCCTCACGTTTGCGCAAGAATGGAGGGCACCGTAGGATAGCACCATAAATAAAATATACAATCATACTAACCAAGATCACGATTAACCCACAGGACACAACAGATCTACTCAAACATCATAGGATAACCATAGATCATTGGGAAATAATATATGGATTTGAGCACCATGCTTAATTTGAGATTACAGCGAGGGGAAAGAGGTGATACACCGTTGCAATGAGGGGGAGAGAGTTGGTGTGGACGGTAGCAAAATTGTTGATCTAGATCGCCGTCCCGATCGTTGCCACGGTGGCACTCCGGCGACACCGGAATCGAAGGGGAGAGAGCCCCCCTCCTTATTCTTCTTCCTTGGCCTCCTCCCTAGGTGGGAGAAGGGTATACCCTCTGGTCCTTGGTCTCCATGGCATGGGAGGGGCGAGAGCCCCTCTGAGATTGGATATGTCTCTCTGTTTCGCGTCCCCCAGATATTGCCTTTCACGGTTTCTTAAATTCTAGAAAATCCGTAACTCCGATCGCGATGAAATTCTAACACGATTTTTATCCATAAATTAGCTTTCTTGCGCCAGAAGAAGGGCCCCAACCGATGTTCCAGGTGAGCACAAGACTCCTGGGCATGCCAGGCACCCCTGGCGTGCCCTGGTTGGTTGTGGGGCCTACGGGCCCCTGTTTGCATTGATTCCACCTCCTAAAAACCACATATATTCCAAAATATTTCTCCGTAAATTTTTAGCACGTTTGGACTTCATTTGATATGGATTTTCTACGACACAAAAACATGTAAAAAATAGGAGCTGGCACTGGGCAATGGATTAGTAAGTTAGTCCAAATAAATCAGATAAATTGTTGCCAAAAGTATGTAAAAGTTGAATAATATTGGCATCAAACAATAAAAAATTATAGATACGACGAAGGCGTATCATTGAGTTTCCTGCTAATAAGGTTTTTATTTCTTCCAGTCCGTCTGTGGCCCCTTTCGTCCATTCGAAGTTGTCGGTGCGTTTGAGCCGTCTGTAAAGTGGTAATGCTTTTTATCCTAGTATGGAGATGAAGAGGCTCAAAGCCGCCATGTACCCGGCTAGCTTTTGGACCTGCTTTAGGTCAGTTGGTGTAGCCAATTGTGATAAGGCTCAGATTTTAGCTGGGTTTGCTTCAATTCCTCTATGGGAGACAATGAACCCGAGTAGCTTTCCGGCTAGAACACCGAAGACGCATTTTTCCGGATTGAGCCGTATGGCGTATGTTCGGAGGTTATTTAATGTGAGGCGGAGATTGTCCACCAATGATTCGACGTGTTTAGTCATGATGACTATGTCGTCCACATATGCCTCCACTATCTTGCTGATTTGTTTTTCCAAGCATGTTTGGATCATGCGTTGATAAGTGGCACCAGCGTTTTTAAGCCCAAAAGTCATAGTGTTGAAACAAAAAGGCCCATGCGGGGTGATAAACGCCGTTGCGGCCTAGTCGGATTCCTTCATTTTAATCTGATGGTATCCGGAGTAAGCATCAAGGAAACATAGTGAGTCGTATCCCACAGTCACATCAATGATCTGGTCAATGCGGGGCAATGGAAAAGGGTCCTTAGGGCAAGCCTTGTTGAGGTCTTTGAAGTCAACACAAAGGGTTGAGATCTGTGAAATTTATGCAAAGCCTCCACTTCCCGTTAGCCTTCTGGACTACCACTAGATTTTTCCAACCACGTTGGATGCAGCACTCCTCTGACCAAACCAACTGCCTCAAGTTTCTTGATCTCTTCTGCAATGAACTGCTGCCTCTCCAAGGCCTTCTTCCCAAATTTCTGCTTGACAGGTGGGCAGACATCAAGGTGGTGCTTGATTACCTCCCTGGGAACACCGTGGATATCGGATGGTTGCCAGGAAAACACACCGATATTCGCCTGCGGGAAGGCAACAAGCGCGCTTTCCTATTTGTCGTCGAGGGTGGCGCTGATAGTGAAAGTACCATCAACGCCAGCCAGTCTTGCCGGGATCTTCTTCACCTAGGGTGCAGCGACCCTGGATCTCTTGCTGTTGGAACACTCCGGCACGTCGTCAACAGGTGTCGTGCACTCGGTGGGGGCACGCTTCCCGGACTCTTTGCCGGAGGTCCTACAATCCCTCATCTTTTCATTACTTTTCTTGGCGGGAACTGCTGCCGCCACTGCCTCTACCGCGGCCGAGTACCGATACATCTTGTCCACACAAATGATTGCGTCCTTCTCATCTGATGGGATGGTGATAACTCACAGTGGCCCAGGCATCTTCAAGGTGTTGCAGGCATAGTGGGATGCTGCCATGAATTTAGCCAGGGCCAGGTGTCCAAGAATCCCATTGTGGAGCAGGGGGAGATCAACCACATCAAACACAATCCTCTCAGTCCGGTAGTTCAATTCTCCCCCAAACGTTACTGGCAACGTGATCTTTCCCTTACGATGACTCCTGCCGGGATTAACTCCTTGAAACATGTCGGTAACCTCTAGCTCTTCCGCTGTTATCTGAAGCTTTCTAATAACTGCTGGGGAGATCAGATTCAACCCGGCCATGCCATTCACCAACATCTTTGTGACCTTGAGGTTGCGAATTGTTGGGGAGACCAACAACGGCAAGCATCGTACCGCAGTGGTACGGCTAAGATGTTCCTCCTTGTCAAAGATGATGGGCATACAGGACCATTTGAGTGGCTTTTGGGCCTCTGGCGCTGGCTCCACGACATTGACTTCTCATGCCCACCGGTTGAGTTGACGGTGAGAGGCATGCAGAGACGCACCTCTGTCAATGCACAAGGCGTCAGTGATCTTCTAAAACTCTTGCTCACTTGTTTCCTCTTCATCCCCTCGATCACTCTCTTCATCACAAGTTCCCTTTTCTCAACCTCTGGCGGGCTTTCCTTGGTTCCGAAGGGGTTTCCCGAGGCGATTTACTTCACTGCCTCGGCCCTTACCGCCAGCAACATTCTGACCCTTTTCCTTATCACGCTTTTCATACTCTGCTCTTTGTCTCTTGACAAGCTGCTCAACTTGATGACACTCTTGATGGTCGTGGCCTTTGGACTGCTAAATCTTGCATTACGCCCCATCACCTTTCCCTGCTTTCTTGGCAGCAGCGGCTTCCCGGTAGTCAGTGCACATGGCAGATTCCTTGTCGGAGGCCATAGCTTTGGCCTTCTTGCCGGTACTAGGCGTACCCGATCCTTTGACAATCATCACTGCCTTATCTCTCTGCTTCTTGCAGCGCTTCTTGCCCTTCTTCTGACTGGTTGATTCATCATCATCCTCTGAATCAACATCGATGCAATCCTCCACTCTGGGAAACTTCCTTCCCTCCTCCATCCAAGCACACTTATCCACCAGCGTGTAGAGCTCCTTCATAGTATTGGGTAACCGCACGTTCATCTTAGAACGATTCCAGAGGTTGCGCACATTGGACTGGATGGCGGCTATCACAGCTACCGGATGGATATTTGGGATATTTCTATGAACTTTACTGAATCTTTGTAAATACTTACAGAGGGTTTGTCCTTCCTTTTGTTGGAGAAGTTGCAGGCCGCTGGGCCTGCCAGGTTCCTGGTGGCCACCCGCAAAGGCGTCAATGAATTCGTGGCACAGATCCACCCACGATGAGAGGGAGTTCTCCGGCAGGTGCATCAACCAAGACCTCACATTGGACTTGAGGGCCAAAGAGAAGTAGTTGGCAAATACCTTCTCATCTCTTCCCCCGGTAGCCTGAATAGCGATGGTGTAGATGCTCAGGAACTCTATCGGGTTCAGCCTCCCGTCGTACTTCTCAGGTATCTCTAGCTTGAACGTGCGAATGAACAGCCAACGAACTTCCCGCAGCTCACGAGTAAAGGCAGGGCAGCCAACCTCGAAAGGTAGGCATCCGCCAATACCGAGCGTGGGCTCATCAACGTCGGGGCCGTCGCACCCGTTGGTCTGGCGGAGGTCGTTGCGGCATTGGTCGATGACAACGCGTGTGTCCCCTCTCCGCCTATCCTCCGGGGCTCGACGTTGGCCTGGACGCACTCGAGGGTCAGAAGTGGCCATCAAGATGTCGTCGAGGTCTTCATTCTGTCGCGCTCGCGCTGGCTATCGTGGCGGGAACTGCACTATGGGGATGGCTCAATCCGTACGGTCAACAACACGAGCCATTGCTGTCACTTGGGGAGGCCGCGACGGGTCAGCTCGCCGTGAGCCCCTAGCTTCGGCGAAACCAAGCAAACTTTGCATGGTGGCATGCCATTCGTCCATCTGCTCGGTCGCTGGCGGAAACCTCAGCAGCAGCTGAACTCGCGCCATGGCCTCCAAAGTTGTACTTGGAATGGGTGCTCGTGAAGTTGATCGCACCGTCGCTTGTCTCCTGACTGTGCCTGCGGTGGCAGCACTGCGCCCCAGCTGCTATGGGGCGACCACCTTGATGGCAGGGTGATGCGAAGCATCCCAAGGTCATCCCCATGGACCCTCCATCGACTCACCAAGTGCCTCAAGGACCAATGACTTGTGCTCGTGCTAGAGCTCTCGAGACCGACGTGATTTCACTCCTTTCTCTACATCCTCTCGATTCACATGAGATATGGCTTCTACCCTCATCAGAAACTCTATGCATACTCAGGTACTTGGATGAAGGCCACGGGACAGCTCTGCACAGCGGACAAGACAGCGAGATCGACAAGTGCTTGGTACAAGACGAAGCACGGCTGAAGATGCTACAGGCACCGGACGTCCGGCCCACACCGGACGACCGGTCACTCCCAGGCACCGGACGACCGGCGTTCACCAGACGACCGGCGGCTCCCAGACGACCGGACGACCGGAAGCCACCGGACGTCCGTGACATCGACCACAGAACATAAATAGCGGAAATCCAAGGATTACCGGACGTCCGATCCCTCCCGAACCAGCGGACGTCCGGTGACCAGCGGACGTCCGACCCGACGACGTCATCCCATGTAATATATACTCGTTGACTTCCATCCTTTCCGGCAGCTTTTGGATAGCTCATCATAGACCTTAGTGGTTCCTCTCCTGCGAGACCGCGGCCTCTTCGGAGAAGATCCACCTCGGATTCAAGACCTCCTCCGGGAGAAGACTATCTTTGTGATAAAGGCGAGGGGCCCGATCTTTCGATGAGATGATAACTATATATTTCGTGGAGATGACTTTGACGATCCGACTACGAACGTGCACGACGTTGCGCCTTAGCAATCGCTAAACCAATCTCCAGGGGTTACTGACAATGCCAGAAGCACGATCAGCCTGACCACGAAGGTCTATTCCTGCATGCAATCGAAGAACAAGCAAGAATATGATAAAGCAATCTGAATATTGCAAATATAAATGATGTATTGATAAAGGTAGGGATCCGTAAGCGGTCTTGGTCTGGTCGTTGGACACAAACGAAGTACACGAAGTTGCAATGGCTAACTTTTGACTAAACAAATCCCAAAGAAAAAGCTACTAGATGGAGCTACTTATATAGGAGCAAGGGGTGGCGGCCAAGGAGGTGGAAGGACATCCCAAGGCAGCCTAAAACTAACCCTAGTTCGTACAAGGCTCATGGGCCCAAGTGGAGGTGATGCAACACCTTTGGCCTTGTAGTTTGACTCGGATTCTGCTGCAGCATTAGATTGTTTCGTCGATATCACAACGGTCCGGACGAATTTGAAGGTGAATCTAATTGGGTTTGAAAGTGTACGAAATCTAGTTTCCAACAAAAAAGAATCACCCAATTAGGAGTCCGTATGAAGGAGTTCTTGCCGTTTTGGGTCAGGTATGTCTGTGCACTCCGAATCTGGATGCAGAACGTGAGAGATTTAGACTCTATCTTCTCTTGGCCCAAAAGTGACGTGAGAGAACTTTTTGAAGAGCACCTAAACTTCTCTTTTTCCCTTATCTTCATATGTGGATTGTACAATTGTCCCATACACCTGGAATTAGACATGGCACAAAAGTTTGTGAAGTATTTTTGTCCTGGATGACATAAATAAATTGTTGCATAGTTTGCATTAGAAATCACCTCACAAATATACATGTATGCAATAATTTTGGTCGTATCCAAGGTAGTCATATCCTCATCATCCTCCCTTTCTTGAAAATAAAGCCGTCCTCGGCGTTGCTTAATCTGAAATGTGGGTAAGAAAATAGACAAGGTGTACATGTTGTATATGTATATGTCATCCATTTTTACTTCCCTTAATTTTCGCACATATGACACATGTATAGATGAGTAACTTTCGTAGTTCATAAAATATAAAGCCAAAATATTATCACAAGAAGTAGAAGGCATGAAAATATTGCAACTCAATTTGCACATATAAGTGAAGCTCTTAATCGTTACACAATATTGGCAATACTCATCATTAAACCATCCCAACCTTGATGAACCATCATCAAGATTAGAGGTCATATCAAAATGATTAAACATTGGCACAACTATTTTCACACGTATTTGATCCAAATCTGATTTATTCCCTGATTCAAATGGTTGTTTCGCACCAATAGTTAATTCAATTGGTTCACTCACAATTGTTTGATCACATGGCAAAGTAAAATCACGAACATATTCCTCTAAAATAGTTGGTGTGATCAAAGTAGTGGATAGCGCATCGCATGGTTCATTTAAATTAACAAGGCATTCATCATACTCATGTGGAGGTGGAAGATTGGTACCTTTGTCATTACCTCTTATGATCAACTCAGATTATGTAGGCACTGTCGGAGGTGATGTGTCACATGGTGGAGGTGATGTAGTCCTCACAACAACAGATGTGTCTGTCATAGTACGCCTAGTAGTGGAAGGAACAACTGTATCATCTCTTGGAATGTGCACCTGGTGCTTATTCTCCTTATGGACAATACGTCGTTTTATTTCTTGTTCAGCACCACAAGCAAGACGGAACAAATGGTCCATAGGATAACACTCTTCATGAATTAGCACCTCCTGAATATCACGGTTTAATCCTCCCCAAAATCTATCCATAAAATCATCTTCACTTTCCTCTAAAAAGGAGTGCAACAAGGTAGTTCGTAAATCATCATAATATTTTGTTACGGTGTCACTACCTTGTTTCAAATGTTGTAGTTTTTTAATCATGCCACGAGTATAATAAACATCGACAAATCTATCTCTCATCACAAGTTTTAAATCATCCCAAGTAGTAGGTACATGATTAGGGTATAACCGACAATATTCACTCCACCAAACTAAAGCATAACCAGCGAATGAACCAACTGCAACCTTAACTTTTTTACGTTCATCAAAACTATGGGAAGCAAATATATTATTGATGTTGAACTCCCATTCAATATATAAATCAGGTTTAAAACGACCATGAAAAGGTGGCATGGAAATAAGAACCTGTTTGTGCGCATTCTGATGTCTTTGTACCTCTTGTGATGGTGGTTGTATTTTCTGAGGTGATGACACGTCTCCCACGATCGATGAAGCCCAACTGACTCTTGAACCTGCCATGATTAGTAGAAACAAGAAACAAAATCCAAAAATAATGTTCCTATGAACTACTAGGATGTGGTAGTAAAGCGCTCACAGTAAAGCAAATATCAATATCTTACAAGTTCTTACCATGCAGCAGGTGGTGATGGGCAACCAGCGGTGTCAAATAACTCCAAAGATTGAGTAAAGCGATTGCCAGGTGAACGTACGTAAACACGGTGTAGAAATATGTGGAGCTGGGTTGGCTTTATATATGGTAGCAAAAGATTAGCAATAATCAATTCAGAGATGCAATGTTGAATAAACGCTCAACGACGGTACTGTGCTGGTCCTAGGCTAGACCGGACTAGAGACGCGAGCCTAGAACACTAAGTCACGGTGTAGCACAACTAGCATCAATAAAGGATACGAATTAGCTCTGGACAGCAAGATATAAGTGAAGATCACAACGGCAGTAAAGATAATGATGAAAACAACCGCCAAGCAGAATATACAACAACACACTCTCCAACTTTCTTTTCCTTCTTTTTCTTTTTCTTTTTTCTCACACTTTTTTTCTTTTTCTTTCCCTCCTCTTTTTCTTAACTTTTTTTTCTCTATCTTTTTTTTTCTTTCTCCCTCTTTCCAAGACAAACTAGATAAGATGCAGATTGGATCAAGCAAAGATGCGAACAACTTCAACTATGATTGTGACAATGAACGATGGGTTGCACGAGGTGGAAATTGATGGATGAGGTGGTGGACAGCGGAAGGGATAACGATGCAGCGGCGACGTGACTAATGTGAATAGAACTCGAAACTCTAACGAACTAGACACTAAGACAAGCAACTCGACACGACGATGCAACCGATAATTCAATAATGCAAACAATGAAAAGAAAATTGCAAAGGCTCAGACTGGCTTGGACAAAGGATGAATAGATCTAACTTTTTTTGTGGCTTTTCCTTGGACAATAGGTAAGAAAATAAATCTAATCTAGGAATAACTGGAAATTCTCACCGAGCAACCTCAAAACTGATACCACTTGATAAAGGCGAGGGGCCCGATCTTTCGATGAGATGATAACTATCGATTTGGTGGAGACGACTTTTACGATCCGACTACGAACGTGCACGACGTTACGCCTTAGCAATCGCTAAACCAATCTCTAGGGGTTACTGACAATGCCAGAAGCACGACCAGCCTGACCACGAAGGTTTATTCCTGTATGCAATCTAAGAACAAGCAAGAATATGATAACCCAATCTGAATATTGCAAATACAAATGATGTATTGATAAAGGTGGGGATCTGTAAGGGTCTTGGTCTGGTCGTTGGACACAAACGAAGTACACGAAGTTGCAATGGCTAACTTTTGACTAAACAAATCCCAAAGAAAAAGCTACTAGATGGATCTACTTATATAGGAGCAAGGGGTGGCGGCCAAGGAGGTGGAAGGAAATCCCAAGGCAGCCTAAAACTAACCCTAGATCGTACAAGGCTCATGGGCCCAAGTGGAGGTGATGCAACACCTTTGGACTTGTGGTTTGACTCGGATTCTGCTGCAGTATCAGATTGTTTCGTCGATATCACAACGCTCCGGACGAATTTGAAGGTGAATAAAATTGGGTTGGAAAGTGTACGAAATCTAGTTTCCAACAAAAAAAGAATCACCCAATTCGGAGTCCGTATGAAGGAGTTCTTGCCGTCTTGAGTCAGGTATGTCTGTGCAGTCCGAATCTGAATGCAGAACGTGAGAGACTTGGACTCTATCTTCTCTTGGCCCAGAAGTGACGTGATAGAACTTTTTGAACAGCACCTAAACTTCTCTTTTCCCTTATCTTCATATGTGAATTGTACAAATGTCCCATACACCTGGAATTAGACATGGCACAAAACTCTGCGAAGTATTTTTGTCCTGGATGACATAAATAAATTGTTGCATTGTTTGCATTAGAAATCACCTCACAAATATGCATGTATGCAATATTTTTGGTCGTATCCAAGGTAGTCATGTCCTCATCACTTTGTACCATCGTTGTTGACTATGGATCATGTATCTTGATGTGTATCGAGGATCTAGCACCTGTGTGACCATATTTGTGTTGATTTGAGTGTTTCCCCTCGTGTTTTTCCTCCGTATCTTCCTTGTGTTCTCCGTGTTCATCATGGGATAACCTCCTTTCGTGAAAGATCTGCCGATTAGGGTTCCACCCTACATCATATTATGGTATCATGAGCATAGGTTGATCACGAATTTGGAGCCCACACCCTGTTTTCTAGCTTGTTTTTGTTGTGTTCTTCCCAATTTCTAAAATTCCCCACAAAAATAGCCCCAATTTTTTTTTGTGATCTGCTGATTTGGCAAGATTTTGTTGACTTTGTTCCATGGATTTGCTGTGCCACGAGTGGACCTAGATTTTCCCCACCTTTTCATCGATTTTCCTCCGCAAATTCGGCCAAGTTTGACCAATTTGTCCACGGATCCTCAAACCCTAGCCTAGACCTACCAGACGACCGACGACTTACCGGACGTCCGGCACCCCGCGAAGCACCGAACGTCCGTTAAACACTGGACGACCGGCACCCCCATCTACAGAAACTATTACCGGATTTCCGGCCACCACCGGACGACCGGCGACCTACCGGATCTAGCTTTTCCCCACCTTTTCACCGATTTTCCTCCGCAAATTCGGCCAAGTTTGACAAATTTGTCCACGGATCGTCAAACCCTAGCCCAGACCTACCGGACGACCAATGACTTACCGGACGTCTGGCACCCCGCGAAGCACCGGACGTTCGTTAAACACCGGACGACCAACACCCCATCTACAGAAACTCTTACCGGATTTCTGGCCCCGACCGGACGACCGGCGTACCTCCGGACGTCCGACGAACCCTGACGCAGCTGAATTTCCTCAGTTTTGTGCCACTTGCCGCTACCACCTACCTTTCCATACCACCATCACTTCCGCAACCTGAATCGCTTAACTGCTACGATTTTTAACATTTTGTTTACCTTTACCTTGGATACTTGAGTTGTGGTTTCATCGTTTCCTTGGATGTTTCGGCTACCTTGGAACGGAACGACATCGACAACACCACCGCTCACCCTCGGCAAGGACGGTAACATCGACGACACCTTGTTCATTCTACCTTGCAATTGCATTGTCAATCTATGGACCACTTTGCGTAGCTTTCCCATTGAGACTAGCCATTTGAGTATTGCCGGGCCGCGACACTTGTGCACATTAGTGATAGTCATGCATATTCCATACTACATCATCATATCTCCGTGTGCCACAAGAGTGATCCGCATACACAATAGCTACCTTGATACGAGAAGCATGCATAAGTATCCAAAGAATGAGCTCACAAGCTTTTAAGCAAAAGAGACAACCAAAGCTTATAAGCAAAAGGAAAATAGCATCATACGCCTTGCATCAAAAGAGATCATATGAGATAGCAATACCATCTTGTGCTCAAGAATCGGCACATCATACACTCATAGCATACTTGTGATAGATAGTCGTTATGTTTTGCCTCTTATAGGTCGTGCACAAGTGCGTATCCACCTATTAAGCAATCGGTTAGCGTCTCTCTAGCGTTGTGCAACACGAGCATTTTCTGTGGATTCCACATTTTCGCTCACCCTTGGTTGCACAACCACATTTATCTATCCGTGTGTGTGTTCCGTGTACTACTTTGCTAGTGATCTACTAGTTGCATGAGCAAATTGTGAACCATTTTCAACATTTTTGAGTCACTTTGACGATTGCATTGAATTTATGCCACCATCCTAACCAAGCTCCTCTCAAAGCTTTACTTGTGTAGGTGTGAGAATCGACACGAAGTGGTACCAATAGTGCTATTTCCGGGTTACATCATTGAGTGATCATTGATCCATTTTCAACTTCGGTTAAGGTACATTTGGTATTGTCTTCTCCTTTCTCCCACTCACATAATTGCTTGTGATGATGGATAGGCCAAGTACATCTTCGAACCCCATCTTCGACGATCCTCAAGAAGCGAACAACTACGTCACCAAACTACATCTTTTCGGTGTCCAACGAGCTCTCCATCAAGAAAGTGAAGCTATGCGCGAGTACATTAGTCAAGTCGCCGAGGACACGCGCCATTTTGAAGCAAGAACAAGAGAGCAATTCGACATCATCAACACCAACGTGTCTACACAATTTGACGAGCTCCGGACTTTGATAGTCAATCGACGTTCTTCTTCCACATCCTCTCAAAGACGAAGCCTCTCAAGTCGACACACCGACTCCACGGAAGGCTCAAGTACCCCTACATCAAACACTCTTCATCAAGCCGCACGTCAAGCTCGACATGACAACCGGAATCCACTTCATGACAAGGTTTCACAAGAGCTATTTGAAGAGCAAGAGACTCGAAATCGTCAAAACCTAGCTACACTTGAGCAAGCACAAGAACGGCAATGACTACACCAACAACAACAAGAGCGAGCATGTCAATACCAAGAAGAACCAGATGCCGAAGCTAATCGTCAAGCACAACAACGTCGATAAGCTCAAGCTCTTGAGGCGCAACGAGCATTACGTGATGCACATCGCAATATGGCAGCTCGCACTCGACACACTCGTCAAGAAGAGGATTTCCTTCGCGATGAGATGCAAGAGAGGCGCCACCAAGCAAGAATGCAAGACGAAGTTCCTCCTCAAGCGCGACAAGAGAAACAACCTCAACAAGAACAACAAGCTCGGCAAGTACACCATGACAATGGACATCCACTTCAACAAGAGCAACATGATATTGCCAATCGCCAAAATCAAGAACGCCCTCCAAATACGCAAGGAAACAATGAAGAGCATCGCTATGGCAAGCTTAAGTTCACCATGCCAAAGTTTTCCGGAAGCATTGATCCCGAAGACTACCTCTCATGGGCATTGAAGGTTGACAAGATCTTTCGCCTTCACAACTTCGCTGTAGAGAAGAAGATCGCTATGGCCTCCCTTGAGTTCCAAGACTATGTTCTCATATGGTGGGAGCAAATCATAGAGAGAAGAGAAGCAAAAGGCGAACCTCCTATGACAACTTGGGCTCAAATGAAGGAAGTCATGAGAGCACGCTTTGTGCCAACACACTACAACCGTGACTTGTTCAAGAAGCTACAACTCCTCAAGCAAGGTACCAAGTCCGTTGAAGAGTACTACAAGGAGATGGAGATTGCCATGATAAGAGCCAACATCACGGAAGATGAAGAGCAAACAATGGCGAGATTCTTGAATGGACTCAACTATCCTATCAAGAAGATTGAGGACTTTCAACCATACACCAATCTCCTCGAGCTAGTACATCAAGCAACCAAGGCGGAGCGACAAGTTCAAGAAGACTACAAGTACTCCAAGTTCACCTCCAAGAACTTCAGCTCCTACAACCAAGCTTCAACGACCTCGGGTACTCCTCCTACCTCTACCAAGTCATCTACAAACTTCGGCGACAAGTCAAGCTACAAGAATGCGACTACATCAAGTCGGCCCCCTTCTACCAACAACTTCAAGCCAAGAGCTCCATCATCTACAACTCCAACCGAGGACAACTCCAGGACGAGTTCCATCAAATGTTTCAAGTGCCAAGGGCGAGGCCAGAAATCATTTGAGTGCAAGACCGTTCGCACCATGATCAACAACGATGACGGATCTTATGACTCAATGAGCGACGATGAGATGGAAGCCCTTGAGCATGTAGCTATGCATCGCCAAGTGAATGAAGAAGAAGACCATCAAGTGTTTTGCGACAATGACTCAAGTCCCAATCTTGTTGTCTCCAAGGTCTTGACACTCCAACACCAACACGATGACGACCAACGATGTCATATTTTCCATACCAAGGCCGGCGTCAATGGACGCTCCATCAAGGTCATCATCGATGGAGGAATTTGTCACAACTTGGCAAGCGAAGAGCTATGCGGCAAGCTACATTTGGTCAAGACAATGCATCCTCACCCCTACAAGGTCCAATGGCTCAACGACGCCGGAATTCTTCGAGTCGAGCACACCGTGCAAGTCTCCTTCAAGATAGGCGCCTAGGAGGACACACTTGAGTGTGATGTGATCCCCATGTCCGTGTGCCACCTTATTCTGAGACGACCATGGCAATATGATCGTGGAGTCACACACAATGGACGGACCAATCACTATAGCTTCAAGATGAAGGGCAAGGAATTCGTGCTACGACCAATGTCTCCAAGTCAAGTAACCGCCGACAAACACTTATCTACCAACCATCGTGGAGAAAATGGTGAGAGAGTGAGCCACCAAAAGGAGAGTGAGAGCCACAAGCCAAATATGAGCGACTCCACAATGAGCGACAAGAAGCAACTGGTGTTATTTGCCACCAAAAGTGAGTTGAGAGAAGTGTGTGAGAACCCATCGAGTGTCTTTCACCTTGTGCTTTTATGCAATGGGGAAGCCGAACCTACTAACACTTCACCACCTCTACCTTTAGTGTTGTCTCAATTGTTGCAGGAATTCTCGGACGTCTTTCCCGATGAGCTACCTCCGGGTCTACCTCCACTTCGCGGAATCGAACACCGCATCGACCTCATACCCGGCGCACCACTTCCAAACAAGGCTCCTTACCGCGTCAACCCCGAGGAAACCAATGAGATACAACGGCAAGTGCAACAACTCATTGACAAAGGTCATGTACGTGAAAGCTTAAGCCCTTGTGCCGTTCCGGTTATTCTCGTGCCTAAGAAAGATGGAAGTTTTTGCATGTGCTCCGATTGCCGACCTATAAATGCTATCACCGTTAGATACCGTTATCCTATCCCACGCTTAGACGACATGCTTGATGAATTATGTGGTGCCACCATCTTTTCGAAAATTGATCTTAAAAGTGGTTACTACCAAATTCGCATTCAAGAGGGTGATGAGTGGAAAACAGCTGTCAAAACCAAATTTGGGTTATATGAGTGGCTTGTTATTCCAATGGGTTTATCAGAAGCACCTGGTTCATTTATGCGTCTTATGCATTTTTGTCTACGACCCTACATAGGCGTCTTTGTAGTGGTCTACTTTGATGACATCCTCGTTTTTAGCAAGTCGCTAGAGGACCATGTGACACACATCCGTATGGTTTTACAAACCTGATGCGGGGTCAACCCGTTCTAGGCCGGTCTTTCACGAAGAGGAGGGAAACCCACGATGAACACGAAGAACACAAAGGGGAATCACAAGGGAAAATACTCAAGAACAAGTCCAATCACACATCCACTAGACAATCAAACACACAAGATCACAAGGTACATGAACAACAAAGGGAAAGATACAAGGTAGAGTTCATCTCCAAGAGGAGGTCTTGAATCCGCGAAGGATCTTCCCGTGAGGGGTCTTGAATCCGGTGTGGATCTTCTTCGTAGAGGGGCAGCGGTCACTCGTAGGAGTAGAACCACATAGATGAGCAAAGCTCTAGTCTAAAATGAGCTATCACATTTGCTAACCCTAAAATGGTGGAGGTGGAGGAGTATATATAGTCTAGGTCCACGAAGGGGTAAGTGAGGGGCAAAACAGGTACATGGGCCTCGGCCCGATACGTTGCACGCAGGCAGGGCCGGATGATCCGGGTGGGGGTCCGGATGATCCAGGCGATGGAAGCCCGGATGATCCGGGAGCAGGTCCGGATGATCTGGCTTCACGATGAAGCTTCGGGTGTCTTCGACGCAGTTACCCGGATGATCCGGAGGACGGCCCGGATGATCCGGCTGGGCCCGGATGATCCGAACGGCGGTCCAGACGTCCGGACTGGCTCCACCAGCCGCTCCGTCTTCTTCTCCTTTCTTCCGTCTTCTCTTCCACGCTTTCCTCACGGGTGGTGTAGTCGTTCCTTGGCGCTTGCACTCCTCCTTGATGTTCATGAAGCTCTGACAATACCTATGCATGCACACGACTGGAGTGTCTAGTAGTATACCATCCTCGAAGGGGTCAAGTGAACACGTGTAAAGGAGAAGATTCACCTTTATGTATAAGAAGTAGAGGTCGCACGTGTCACTTGCCGAACGGACTCTTGCCATGGTGATGTCCATAGGATGCTCTGCATCATCCCCTCCCCCTTGGAAAAGATCCGACCTCGGATTGAAAACCAAATCACAATGGGAAAGAGATGGCGTCGTCGTGTAGATGTGGACGATCACGAAGTACTCATTATCTTGAAGCTCTACATGGGCACTCTCCAATGTCGCACCATCTAGTTATTCCTTCAAAAGGGGCAAGGTAAACAAACACTTGGAAAAACAAATGTGGTTACCATTAGTGCAAAACCAAGCATTCAAGAGGTGATTCACCCAACAAGTGTTGTCATCAAGCATAGCATAGGGTGTGACAAAGGGTTGTGGCATGGCAGGTAAGCACATCAACTGAGCACAATCAAGGTCATCATGGAAACAAGCATGTAAATGTGAGATAGAGATGCACATATGTGTGACAAGATAATAAGCATCTACCTCGAAGTCATAGCAAGCATGCATAAAGCGCTCAATGAAAGGTCTATGGTAGGCATAAGAATCATTCACAACACCAAGTAAAATGAAGTGTCTAAACACATGGGTCAAGTGCAAGACAATCCAAGCATAACGTGCATAGGGTATAGTGAAGATAGTATGGCACTCAACACAATAGAACGAGCAATTGTTCATCATGTGTGAGGCAAGCAAGCTAAGCATGTGACAAGCAATGGGACATGGAATATGTGAAGAGATGACATTGTTGCAACCAAGCATATGATAGGGACAAATAATACACAAGTCGGATGCAACACACAAGGCATATATAGCAAGAGGCATGGTAATGTGGCAATGGCAAGTCGAAGAAAGATCTCTAGCATGTGTGCAAAGTGTCATGGTGTAAGCAACACATGAAGTATGATCCACAATGTTCATGCTCATGGTTTTGGAGTTCTCGAAGGATATCACCTTGAAATCATGTCCTTGTGCATCCTTCACAATACCGAAGTACAAGCAAGTGCAATGTAGGAGCGTCGTGGTAGAAAGTGGTTCACTCTCAAGAGCCCGAATGGTCAACTCACGTGAAGTGGAAGTCGACACGAAGTCCAAGTATCCTACATATGCACACAACAAAACAAAGAACGTATGCGCATGGTAGATAAACACATCATCCATCATGATGGTTCTCTTCTCTTACACATAACCATTAGAAGCAAAAGTGCATGAATAAGATGATGCAACAATGGCTATATTCATGGCACTAGGCATATGGTGCAAAGAGGTAAGACAAACATTCTTCACAAGAAATATGTTAAAATCTCCAAATAAATGCGAGAATGCTATGAGGGCAATCTCATTGGCAAGACTTAAATCATGGTTGCGCTCAATGCATGGACAATCATATAGCATGAGAGAGGCAACATGTGGAGACATATGACAACAAGCAATATCAATCATGTCGTGCAAACTAGTGGAGCGAAGATGCAACACACTAGATGAGCTCATAGCAATCATGTCATGTGAGCCAATAGTAGGTATAAGCAATGCACACGACATATCACAAGCACGAGCACATAGCATGCACAAGGTATCATCATAGGCATTTGGCACAAAGCAAACATGGCAATAATAAGCAATATCTCCACCAAGCTTGCAAATACACATACAAGTATGAGAATCAATCATCATGTATAATGCGAAGCATGGGTCACAAATGCATGGCAAAGGCATATAAATGAGCATATCATGCAAAGTGAACATGGCAAGAGGGGCATAAGAGATATAATGGACAATAACCCATAACCATGTGAGGGCCATGTAGAAGAGATGTGCGAAGTCTTTGCGCGAAGGTAGCTGTTGGAAGGATAATCCGTGATATACCAAGTCATCGTTGCTCTCTAGAGCTCTTTTCGTCGACTCGTGCGTTTGTGAAGTTGACGAGTATGCATGGGTACCTATACGAAAGAGACACAAGCCAAAGAAAGTGTGTGCGTGGTAAATGTACACATCATCCATCATGATGTGTATGTGCATGTGTGAGTTAGCACAAGATAAGCATCGCTCAAAGAAATTTGATGCATGTTATAAGAACATGTCATCCATCATGAATGAATAGTTATTGTGTATAGCATGATGTGGATGCAAATTGAGCATACAATTATATGGCACATCTATAGCATGTTCATTCATGGGGAGCATATTGTGCACACAAGCATGGGGATCATGCAATCGATGGGATGGGTCAAAATCTCCTAAAATGTACGAGGAAACTATGGGGGTCTCCTCATGAGCAATATCGAAAGCATAATATGGAGAAGTGGAACAACACCCAAAACAATGCATATCCGAAGCTAGGTAATCATGGCATGGCATATGATGGATATGATGCAAAGGAAGCATGTCAATATCATCATAAGAAAAACAAATGCCAATAACCATGGGCTTGTCATCTATGCCATAAGTGCAAATTGGATTTATCTTAATGGCATATGCATAGTCACTACGACGAGATTGCAAATAGGACATATTATTGATCTCATGCATAGCATACGACAAGTCGGCGGGATGTCAAACATGATGTGACTGAGAGAATTATCACAAGAAATCCTATGCAACATGGCATCACAACTAACAGACTCCACATGGCAATCATCAAACTCATCATAAATGGGTAAATCATCGCATGGGGAAATCATACTAGCACGAAGCATGCAATAGGTGGATCAACATCATGCAAGCAATCAATGTTAACATAGTCCACTAGTGGGACGAGAGCATCACCTTCACCTTTGTTATCTTTTTCATTCCACTCATGTAGTGTAGGTGAGGTGGGAAAGACCAAATGGTGGTCATCATCTTCATCTTGATGGAACCATGTGGGGGGTGCGTCATATTCCACCATGGCCATACGACTTGTCCATAGGAAGGACGAAGTCGTCGAGGATCGACGCGTCATCATATATGGGACCTAGCACCAAATGAGAAGATAGAATAGAGGTAGAGGTCAAGTCATTAGTGTTGAAAGTTGCCTCACATGACCTATCAACTATCTCACTCTCTCTATGTGGCGGTTCACTCACTCCCTCAAAATAGGTGCACTCAATGTCGCATATGGTGGAGTCACTCATCTCATTCAAGTGGTGGGGGTTGTGGCTCTCCTCACATGGGAATTGGGGCAACTCATCATATATGGGGCTAGTGGTGAAATCGTTCTCACTCTCAATATGGTGGCACAAGTCACTCAAGTCATCATACGTCGCCGTGGTCGAAGGGAAAATCCTGTGCTCAACCATCTCGTCATCGTCGTCGTGGATGAATGCCGAACATGGCACATCATCACTCTCGCCTCCAAGGGTGGAAGCATCATCCTTGCTCGTCACCATGTCGGTCGCCTTCAAAACTTGATCCCCGAATGACTCCGTAGTCGTAGTCGTCGTCGCACCGTCTTGAAAAAGAGTCGAAGTAGACTCGGCATCATCAATGCCACAAAGAGGGATGGCCGTGAAGTCGAACGTGGGAGCGTCGTCTTGGAGCTCGTTGGGCTTGGACATCATGGTGGTACTAGCCTCATGCTCGCCGTCTTGGAGCTTGGTCTTCGAGAAGTGTGCTTGTGGTGGAGAAGCCTTGACCTTCATGAGGTCTTGTTCCGCCTTGAGAGCACGAATGTAGTTGTCGTCGAGGGACTTGTAGTTCTCGGGAAATATAGTCTTGTAGATGTTGTTGTGCAATCCCATCATGAATTGGAGCTTCATCGAAATGGGGTCGTCCACGCCGGCTCGTCGCAAGGCCATCTTCATCTCCTTGAAGTACTGGTCGATGGACTTGGATCCTTGGGTGGCGTTCCCCAATTGGCGTAGAATTTGTTCCGTGTTGGTGGGAGGCACGAACTCTCACCGCATAGCTTTCTTCGTCTTGGGCCAATTCACGTTGAATCTCGTCGAAGGTGTGTGAAGCCACCATGTTGACGCATTGTTGTGGAAGTTTCTTGTGGCACACTTCACTTGATTTCCGGGAGGAACGTGATGTAGCTTGAGGTAGTCGTCCATCATGCACTCCCACTCGAGATACTCCTCGGCGTCTTGAGTCCCATAGAAAGGAATCTCATGGTCGTTGTCGAGGTCGTAGTAGCTCATGGAAGTCGCCGACTTGAGCTTGGGAAGCTTCTCTTGAGCATAATCTTGAGGTGCGTGTGGGCGAAGATGCCGCACATCCAAAGGCGAAGATGCCTTGAAGTCGCTTGGCGAAGATGCCAAGGTACATGGTGAAGTCGTTGAGCGGTTGTTGGAGTTGAGCTCTTGACCTTCATGTTCTTGTCGTTGATGGTGTCGATGCCGATGAGATCTTGCCGGAGATGGTAGCTCGGAAGGATGTGCACTTGAGCGTCTTCTCGAAGATGAGGGAGACCTCTTACGGTTCTTGATGAGGGCTTTGAGCTCTTTCATTTGAGCGTCCATGTTGGCGCACAAGTGGTTCGTCATGGCATCGAACTTGCCGTTGTTGTTGTAGACCGAAGTAGATGAAGTGCTTTGCCTATCCATCACAAGACTCGAGCAAAGGTGAGTAGGAGATGAGATAAACAATACCAAGTTACATTTTCCCAACATTGAGGATGTATCCCGTTTCACTCAATGTGAAATGAAAGAATAGTGGAATTGGTACCGGACTTGTTCACTCACACCTATCGAGTAAAGCTTATCGAGTGGCTTGGTTAGGATAAGTGGCACAAAAATTTGATGCAAAATGTTAGCAAGACTCAATAAAGTTGAAAGAGATTCACAAATTCGCAAATGTAACAAGTAGACCAATAGCAATGAGTGGCACACGGAAACGCACGCACGGATAGATAAATGTGGTTGTGCAACCAAGGAATGAGCACAAAATGTGGAATCCATGGAAAATGCTCGTGTTGCACAACTCAAGAGGGACGCTAGCACGATTTCTCAATAGGGGGATACGACACTTGTGCACAACCTATAACATGCAAAATGTATCAACTTTCTATCCCAAGTATGCTATATATGTATGGTTCCCGTTGTTGATCCAAGATGATCGGATATGATACCATATGATGCGATGCTATGGCTCTTGCTTACAAGCTTCTTTGCTTTTCTCTTTTTGCTTAAAAGCTTTATTTTTTGGTATATGGCCACGATGCACAAACCAAGATAGCAATTGTGTATATGCGGGAACAATCTTGTGACACAAGGGATGATATGATAATACCAAGATGATATGGTATGTATGCTATGGGAAGTATGATCATTAATGTGCACAAGTCACGTTGCCGGCAATACTCAAATGGCTAGTCTCGATAGGTAAGTGACGCAAAAATGGGCTAGGGGTTAACAAAGCAATTGCAAGGGGAATGTACAATGATGTCGTCGAGGTTACCGTCCGAGTCGATGATGAGAGGCAGTGTTCTTGATGTAGACCCATTCCTAATTAGCCGAAACACCTTAGGAAACGAAAAAAATCACAACTCAAAATCTCAAGGACAAATGTCAAATGGTGGTAGAGGGAAAGCGGTGGTGGTTATGCACTCGGCAAAGCGGGAGTGGAATGATGGGTTATGCGTGTCGGAGTTATCGTGACCATCCCTAAGTAGCCAAAACACCTTAGGAGACTCAAATCACTACTCAAGCAACCACAAATGCTATGATGGACAAAATGGGTTGGGTTGCGGAAGGCTATGGTAGCTATGCAAATGATATGGTGGAAGGCCTAGGAAAACTTGCCAAATTTGACAAATTTTGATGGAGTCAAATGATGATGGTAGTATTTTTGTGGTATGGGGGATGTCAAGAGCTTCAAAACGAGCTAAAGAACGTCAAAAACGGACTCCAGATGAATTAGTTATCGCCAAAACAAAATTCTATCCGCGTCAGTTTCAGGGTTAACCGGACATCCGGGAGTTTGGCCGGATGATCCGGGCTTAGTCCGCATAATCCGGGTATTCTTCCGGATGATCCGGGTTCGTCAGCTCCGGTTCGGTTCTTTCGGGCACGGTGGCGTATCCGGACATTCGGGAGATGGTCCAGCTGATCCGGGTGGATCCGGATGATCCGGGTGAACTTCCGGATGATCCGGGCAGGTTAAACTGCTCGGGATTTTCTCTCGGGGATGATTTTTGGGGGCGGAAATGGATGAATTTGGGCTCAAAATTGAGAGGATTTCGTTGATCGAAAGTGGGGAAACTTGTGCAGATGCTAGATCCACTTGAAACCAAGCGAATCCATGGATCAATATCAACAAAATCTCATCAAACAAACACATCACAAAAAATTTTGAGGCTATTTTTGGTGGGGAATTTTCGAATTTGGTGAAGAACACACCAAAACAAGGCTAGAAAACGGTGGGGGGGCTCCAAATTCGTGAGAAACCGTGGCTCATGATACCATATGATGCGGGGTCAACCCGTTCTAGGCCGATCTTTCACGAAGAGGAGGGAAACCCACGATGAACACGAAGAACACAAAGGGGAATCACGAGGGAAAACACTCAAGAACAAGCCCAATCACACAACCACTAGACAATAAAACACACAAGATCACAAGGTACATGAACAACAAAGGGAAAGATACAAGGTAGAGTTCATCTCCAAGAGGAGGTCTTGAATCCGCGAAGGATCTTCCCGTGAGGGGTCTTGAATCCGGTGTGGATCTTCTCCGTAGAGGGGCCGCGGTCACTCGTAGGAGTAGAACCACATAGATGAGCAAAGCTCTAGTCTAAAATGAGCTATCACATTTGCTAACCCTAAAATGGTGGAGGTGGAGGAGTATATATAGTCTAGGGCCACGAAGGGGTAAGTGAGGGGCGAAACAGGTACATGGGCCTCGGCCCGATACATTGCACGCAGGCAGGGCCGGATGATCCGGGTGGGGGTCCGGATGATCCAGGCGATGGAAGCCCGGATGATCCGGGAGCAGGTCCGGATGATCTGGCTTCACGGTGAAGCTTCAGGTGTCTTCGACGCGGTTACCCGGATGATCCGGAGGACGGCCCGGATGATCCGACTAGGCCCGGATGATCCGAACGGCGGTCCAGACGTCCGGACTGGCTCCACCAGCCGCTCCGTCTTCTTCTCCTTTCTTCCATCTTCTCTTCCATGCTTTCCTCGCGGGTGGTGTAGTCGTTCCTTGGCGCTTGCACTCCTCCTTGACGTTCGTGAAGCTCCAACAATACCTATGCATGCACACGAGTGGTGTGTCAAGTAATATACCATCCTCGAAGGGGTCAAGTGAACACGTGTAAAGGAGAAGATTCACCTTTATGTATAAGAAGTAGAGGTCGGACGTGTCACTTGCCGAATGGACTCTTGCCATGGTGATGTCGATAGGATGCTCCGCATCAAAACCCTTCGGAAAGAGCGTTTATATGCTAACATGGAGAAATGCACTTTTGGCATTGACAAGGTCGTCTTCCTAGGATTTTTCGTTTCTTCGCAAGGTGTTCACGTTGACGAAACTAAAATTGAAGCAATTAAAACTTGGCTTCAACCAACGAATCTCATGCAAGTGCGTAGTTTCCTTGGTCTAGCCGGTTTCTACTGATGTTTTGTGAAGGACTTTAGCACTATTGCTATGCCTCTACACGCCTTGAGCAAGAAGAACGCACCCTTCATTTGGGGTCCTTCGCAAGATACCGCGTTCAATGAGCTAAAAAGCTTGCTTACGCACGCACCACTTCTAGTCCGACCAAACTTTGATAAACCGTTTGAGATTCATTGTGACGCTAGTGGTACCGGCATAGGTGGCGTGCTCATGCAAGAAAAACACCCAATTGCATATTTTAGCAAGAAGCTATCGGGAGCGCAACTTAACTATCCTATCTATGATAAAGACCTCTATGCCTTGGTGAGAGTTTTACGTGTTTGGGAACATTATCTTAGACCCCATGAATTCATTCTTCATACGGACCATGAGACTCTCAAGTATCTCAAGGGTCAAACTAAGTTGAACAAGCGTCATTGATGCGGAGCATCCCGAGGTCATCCCCATGGACCCTCCTTCACCTCGTCAAGTGCCTCAAGGACCAATGACACGTGCTCGTGCTAGAGCTCTCGAGACCGAGGTGACATCACTCCTAGCCCTACTTCCATACGAATCTTGCGAGACATGGTTGCTACCTCAGACGGATGTGCTTTGTGTGCTCAGGTGTGAAGAAGACCACATTGGAGAAGGGCGTGAAGATGGACAAGTCCCCAAGTTCACGGACGAGGTGTTGCATCGAGAAGGGCAGAAGAAGGCTCCAGGCCCCGGACATCCGGCCCCCTGGCCCGGACATCCGGCCCCTGGACAATCAGCTACAGAAAGCCACCAGCAGCAGAGGCTACAGGGCCCGGACATCCGGCCAGGCCCCGGACATCCGGCCAAGCAAGGCCCGGACATCCGGCCTCGGGCCCGGAAATCCGGCGCCACTCTACAGAGGGCACCCGATACTCAACCCCTCCAGCCCGGACATCCGTCCCCTCGCCCCGGACATCCGGCCCGTCGCCCCGACGTCCGGCCCCTGAATGCCTGCGCGCATCCTTTGGGCCGAGGCCCGTGTATCCCTTCGCTCCGTACACTATATATACTCCTTGCCCCACATCGTTTAGGGTTAGCTTTTGGTTAGCTCATCACAGACCTTTGTAGATTCTCCCTACGAGACCGCGCGCCTCTTCGGAGAAGATCCACCTCGGATTCAAGACCTCCACATTGGGGAAGATCCCAAGGGATATCCAAGACCTCCTCCGGGAGAAGACTACCTTTGTACCACCGTGATTTGACTATGGATCGTGTATCTTGATGTGTATCATGGATCTAGCACTTGTGTGATCATATTTGTGTTGATTTGAGTGTTTCCCCTCGTGTTTTCCTCCGTTTCCTCCTTGTGTTCTCCGTGTTCGTCGTGGGATATTCTTCAATCGTGAAAGATCTGCTGATTAGGGTTCCACCCTACATCATATTATGGTATCATGAGCATAGGTTGATCACGAATTTGGAGCCCCACACCCTGTTTTTCAGCTTGTTTTTGTTGTGTTCTTCCCAATTTCGAAAATTCCCCACAAAAAGAGCCCAATTTTTTTTGTGATCTGTTTATTTGGCAAGATTTTGTTGAATTTGTTCCATAGATTTGCTGTGCCACGAGTGGATCTAGCTTTTCCTCCACTTTTCCCCAATTTTTTCTCCGCAAAATCCGACGAATTTTTGCCCCAAAATCACCGTGTGCAAGAAGTTCTTCGTGGCCTCGGGCACCCCGGACATCCGGCCCGTGCCCCGGACATCCGGCCTGGCCCGGACATCCGGCCCCTGGCCCGGACATCCGGCCTCCCGCAGCCACAATCCCCCCATTCCACCCCACCTTGCACTATCCACCGCCATTTTCGTTCGGTATCCCACCCAACCTTCCGCATACCACCACCACTTCCGCAACCACCATCGCTTAACCGCTCTGAGATTGAAAGTTTTTCTCCCTTTGCCTTGGATACTTGAGTTGTGGTTTCACCGTTTCCTTGGATGTTTAGGCTACCTTGGAACGGCAAGAGTTCGACAACACCACCGCTCAACTTCGGCAAGGACGGTAACATCGACGACACTTTGTTCATTCTACCTTGCAATTGCATTGTCACCCTATGAACCATCTTTGCGTAGCTTTCCCATTGAGACTAGCCATTTGAGTATTGCCGGGCCACGACACTTGTGCACATTAGTGATAGTCATAGATACTTCATACCATATCATCATATCTCCGTGTGACACAAGAGTGTTCCGCATACACAATAGCTACCTTGATCCGAGAAACATGCATAAGTGCCCAAAGAAAGAGCTCACAAGCTTTTAAGCAAAAGAGCCAACCAAAGCAAAAGGACAACAGCATCATACGCCTTGCATCAAAAGAGATCATACATCATAGCAACATCATCTTGTGCTCAAGCATCGGCACATCATACACTCATAGCATACTTGTGATAGATAGTCGTTACGTTTTGCCTCTTATAGGTCATGCACAAGTGTGTATCCGCCTATTAAGCAATCGGTTAGCGTCTCTGTAGTGTTGTGCAACACGAGCATTTTCCGTGGTTTCCACATTTTCGCTCACCCTTGGTTGCACAATCACATTTATCTATCCGTGCGTGTGTTCCGTGTGCTACTTTGCTAGTGATCTACTTGTTGCATGAGCAAATTGTGAACCATTTTCAACATCATTGAGTCACTTTGACGATTGCATTGAATTTATTGCCACCATACTAACCAAGCTCCTCTCAAAGCTTTACTTGTGTAGGTGTGAGAATCGACACGAAGTGGTACCAATAGTGCTATTTCCGGGTTACATTATTGAGTGATCATTGATCCATTTTCAACTTCGGTTAAGGTACATTTGGTATTGTCTTCTCCTGTATCCCACTCACATACTTGCTTGTGATGATGGATAGGCCAAGTACATCTTCCAACCCGATCTTCGACGATCCTCAAGAAGCGAACAACTACGTCACCAAACTACATCTCTTCGGTGTCCAACGAGCTCTACATAAAGAGAGTGAAGCTATGCGCGAGTACATTGGTCAAGTCGCCGAGGACGCGCGCCAATTTGAAGCAAGAACAAAAGAACAATTCGACATCATCAACACCAACATGTCTACTCAATTCAACGAGCTACGGACATTGATAGTCAACCGACGTTCTTCTTCAACATCCTCTCAAAGACGAAGCCGCTCAAGTCGATATTACGACTCCACGCAAGACTCAAGTACACCTACGTCCAACACTCTTCGTCAAGCCGCACGTCAAGTTCGACATGACAACCGGCAGCCTCTTCATGACAAGAGTTCACAAGAGCTATTCGACGAGCAAGAAAGCCGACATCGTCAAAACCAAGCTACACTTGAGCCAGCACAAGAACGGCAACGACTACGCCAACAACAACAAGAGTGAGCACGTCAACACCAAGAAGAACTAGATGACGAGGCTAACCGCCAAGCACAACAACGTCGAGAAGCTCAAGCTATGGAGGCGCAACGAGCGTTACAAGATGCACATCGCAATGTGGCAGCCCGCACTCGACATACTCGTCAAGAAGAGGATTTCCTTCATGATGAGGTGCAAGAGAGACGCCACCAAGCAAGAATGCAACGAGAAGCTCCTCCTCAAGCGCGGCAAGAGCAACAACCCCAACAAGAACATCAAGCTCGGCAAGAGCAACATGATATGGCAAACCGCCAAAATCAAGACCACCCTCCCAATAGGCAAGGAAACAATGACGAGCATCGCTATGGCAAGCTCAAGTTCACCATGCCAAAATTTTCCGGAAGAATTGACCCCGAAGACTATATCTCATGGGCATTGAAGGTTGACAAGATCTTTCGCCTTCACAACTTCGATGAAGAGAAGAAGATCGCCATGGCATCCCTTGAGTTCCAAGACTATGTTCTCATTTGGTGGGAGCAAATCATAGAGAGAAGAGAAGCAAAAGGCGAACCTCCTATCACCACTTGGGCTCAAATGAAGGAAGTCATGAGAGCACGCTTTGTGCCTACCCACTACAACCGTGACTTGTTCAAGAAGCTACAACTCCTCAAGCAAGGTACCAAGTCCGTTGAAGAGTACTACAAGGCGATGGAGATTGCCATGATAGGAGCAAACATCACAGAAGATGAAGAGCAAACAATGGCGAGATTCTTGAATGGACTCAACTATCCTATCAAGAAGATTAAGGACTTCCAACCATACAACTATCTCCTCGAGCTAGTACATCAAGCAACCAAAGCGGAGCGACAAGTTCAAGAGGACTACAAGTACTCCAAGTTCAACTCCAAGAACTTCGGCTCCTACAACCAAGCTTCAACGATTTCGGCTACTCCTCCTACCTTTACCAAGCCATCTACAAACTTCGGTGACAAGTCAAGCTACAAGAATGCGCCTACATCGAGTCATCCACCTTCTACCAACAACTTCAAGCCAAGAGCTTCCTCAACTACAACCCCAACCGAAGACAACAACAAGACGAGCTCCATCAAATGCTTCAAGTGCCAAGGACGAGGCCACAAGTCATTTGAGTGCAAGACCGTTCGCACCATGATCATCAACGATGACGGATCTTATGACTCCATGAGCGATGATGAGATGGAAGCACTTGAGCATGTCGCTATGCATCCCCAAGTGAATGAAGAAGACTGTCAAGTGTTTTGCGACAATGACTCAAGCCCCAATCTTGTTGTATCCAAAGTCTTGACACTCGAACACCAACAAGATGACGACCAACGATGTCACATTTTCCATACGAAGGCTGGCATTAACGGATGCTCCGTCAAGGTTATCATCGAAGGAGGAAGTTGTCACAACTTGGCAAGCGACGAGCTATGCGACAAGCTTCACTTGGTCAAAACGAAGCATCCTCACCCCTACAAGGTCCAGTGGCTCAACGACGCCGGAATTCTTTGAGTCGAGCACACCGTGCATGTCTCTTTCAAGATAGGCGCCTACGAGGACACTCTTGAATGTGATGTGATTCCCATGTCCGTGTGCCACCTTATTCTTGGACGTCCTTGGCAATATGATCGTGGAGTCACACACAATGGACGGACCAATCACTATAGCTTCAAGATGAAGGGCAAGGAATTCGTGCTTCGACCAATGTCTCCAAGTCAAGTAGCCGCCGACAAGCTTTTACCTACCAACCATCGTGGAGAGATTGGTGAGAGAGTGAGCCACCAAAAAGAGAGTGAGAGCCACAAGCCAAATATGAGCGACTCCACGATGAGCGACAAGAAGCAACTAATCCTATTTGCCACCAAAAGTGAGATGAGAGAAGTGTGTGAGAACCCATCGAGTGTCTTCCACCTTGTGCTTTTATGCAAAGGGGAAGCCAAACCTACTAACACTTCATCGCCTCTACCTTTAGTGTTGTCTAATTTGTTGCAGGAACTCTCGGACGTCTTTCCCGATGAACTACCTCCGGGTCTACCTCCACTTCGCGGAATCGAACACCGCATCGACCTCATACCCGACGCACCACTTCCAATCAAAGGCTCCCTACCGCATCAACCCCGAGGAAACAAAGGAGATACAACGGCAAGTGCAAAAACTCATCGACAAAGGTCATGTACGTGAAAGCTTAAGCCCTTGTGCCGTTCCGGTTATTCTCGTGCCTAAGAAAGATGGAAGTTTTCGCATGTGCTCCGATTGTCGACCTATTAATGCTATCACCGTTAGATACCGTTACCCTATTCCACGCTTAGACGACATGCTTGATGAATTATGTGGTGCCACCATCTTTTCAAAAATTGATCTTAAAAGTGGTTACTACCAAATTCGCATTCAAGAGGGTGATGAGTGGAAAACGGCTTTCAAAACCAAGTTTGGGTTATATGAGTGGCTTGTTATGCCAATGGGTTTATCGGAAGCACCCGGTTCATTTATGCGTCTTATGCATTTTTATCTTCGACCCTACATAGGCATCTTTGTAGTGGTTTACTTTGATGATATCCTCGTTTTTAGCAAGACGCTAGAGGACCATCTGACACACATCCGTTTGGTTTTACAAACCCTTCGGAAAGAGCGCTTATATGCTAACATGGAGAAATGCACTTTTGGCGTTGACAAGGTTGTCTTCCTAGGATTTGTCGTTTCTTCACAAGGTGTTCACGTTGATGAAACTAAAATTGAAGCAATTAAAACTTGGCCTCAACCAACGAATCTCATGCAAGTGCGTAGTTTCCAGGGTCTAGCCGGTTTCTATCGACGTTTTGTGAAGGACTTTAGCACCATTGCTATGCCTCTACACGCTTTGAGCAAGAAGAACGCACCCTTCATTTGGGGTCCTTCGCAAGACACCGCATTCAATGAGCAAACAAGCTTGCTTACCCACGCACCACTTCTAGCCCTACCAAACTTTGATAAACCTTTTGAGATTCATTGTGACGCTAGTGGTACCGGCATAGGTGGCGTGCTAAAGCAAGAAAAGCACCCAATTGCCTACTTTAGCGAGAAGCTATCCGGAGCGCAACTTAACTACCCCATTTACGATAAAGAGCTTTATGCCTTGGTGAGAGTTTTACGTGTTTGGGAACATTATCTTCGACCTCATGAATTCATTCTTCATACGGACCATGAGACTCTCAAGTATCTCAAAGGTCAAACTAAGTTGAACAAGCGTCATGCTAAATGGAGTGAGTTCATTGAGTCTTTTCCCTATGTCATCAAGTACATCAAAGGCAAAGAAAATGTTGTGGCGGACGCCCTTTCCCGCAAATGCATGCTTGTAACATAACTTGAGTTGAATGTGATTAGCTTTGAGCACATAAAAGATTTATATGAGCAAGATCATTTCTTTGCAAATGCTTATGCTAAGTGCTTGACTCACACCTCTTGGGAACGTTACTACCTCAAGGATGGATATCTTATGAGAGCTAACAAACTTTGCATTCCCGAGTCTTCGCTTTGTTTGCTCCTTTTGCAGGAATCGCATGGAGGAGGACTCATGGGACACTTTGGACGCGACAAGACGTTTGCCACCCTCTCTAAGAACAATTTTTGGCCCAAGATGCTCCGTGACATCTCACGCCTCACCAACCGATGTTCTACATGCCGCAAAGCTAAGTCCAAAGCTCAATCTCATGGTCTTTACATCACTCTTCCTATTCCATACCATCCATGGGAAGACATAAGAATGGATTTTGTACTTGGATTGCCTAGGACTCAAAATGGCAAAGATTCCGTGCTAGTTGTCGTGGATAGATTTTCTAAAATGGCTCATTTCTTTCCTTGTAACAAGATAGACGATGCTTCACATGTTGCAAATCTCTTTTGTAGGGAGGTCATTCGTCTACATGGCGTGCCCAAAACGATCGTGTCGGACCGGGACGTCAAGTTCTTGAGCTACTTTTGGAAAACCCTATGCGCTAAGCTCGGAATCAAGCTACTATTCTCTTCGGCGTACCATCCACAAACGGACGGCCAAACGGAGGTGGCGAACCGCACGCTTTCGACGCTTCTTCGCGTGTTGATCAAGAGGAACATCAAGGAATGGGAGCAATGCTTGCCCATCGCCGAGTACGCCTACAACCGCGCAAGACACTCGACCACCGGCAAATCCCCCTTCGAGGTCGTCTACGGTTTCAACCCATTGTCCCCATTGGACATCCTACCGCTACCTCTCCAAGAGCGCACGAACTGGACTCGGAATAGGACTGGTGGCAGAGATGAATCTGGTGGAACTTGGACTGGTGGCGGAGATGAATCTGGTGGAACTCGGACTGGTGGTGGATATATGTTGCAGGTGGACTCGGATTGGCGTGATGGAGGCGAATATGTGGTGGCCTATATGGACTCTGATTGGCGGTGAATATGTGGTGGTCGTATATGGCAGCGGTGATGAAGTTGGTGCGGTGGTGGTATATGGCAGCAGCGATGATGATGATGCGGTGGTGATATATGGCAACGGCGACGTGACAACCTATGAACAGAACTCGAAACTCTAAAGGACTAGACGCTAAGACCAGCAACTTGACACGACGATGCAACCGCAAATTCAACAAAGCAAATACAGAAAAGATTATGCAAAGGCTCAGATTGGTTCGGATGGGATGAACTAACCCTATTTTTTTTGGCTTTTTCGTGGACTATAGGTATGAAGAACATACTCGATCTAAACTACGAAAAACTGTAAAATCTCACCGAGCAACCTGGAAATCTGATACCACTTGATAGAGGCAAAGGTGTCCCGTCTTTCGATGAGATGGTGGCTATCATTTTGGAGGAAGTCGACTTTGACGGTCCGACTACGAACGTGCGAGGACGTCGCGCCTTAGCAATCGCTAAACCAACTCCAAGAGGTTATTGACCACGCCGGAGCACGATCAACCTGACCACGAAGGTCTTTTTCCTGCAGGCAAATGAAGAACAAGCAAGAAACTGAGATTGCAATCTGGATATTGCGAATTTAAGAGGAAAGCTTTATTGATCAAGTGGGGTTCTATGACGTCTTTGTCTGGTCGTTTAACACAAACGAAGTACGCGAAGTTGCAACTATGGCGAACTTTAATCTAAACAAAACCCAAAGTCTAAACGACGCCCTAAGGGCTGTATATATGGGGGGAAAGAGGGGGGAATTTCGTGGCCCTTGGTGGAGGGGTCCGAAACCAACCCTAACTCATGTTTCCCCACACATACGGACTCTAAAAACATCCTATACTCAGTATTTCGAAATTACATGGGCCTCGCCCAATAATAAGGTGACGCAGCACCAATAATAGCCTCTGGACGAAATTTATGAAGTGGCATCTTGCATATTTCGTCCAAGGCTTCACGCACTCATTATGGTGGCTTCAAAGTCCCAAAATCATCACTTGTAACTCCATTCTTGTTCCCCTTGCGCATGCCATCATCTCCATGCTTGATCTTGCTCCAATGTTCATCCTTCTTGTCCAAGCTAGGCCCTTCATTTGTAAGCAAGACAAATGTATCCAATTTAGGCAGCATCATATTCTCATGAACATTAGATTCATTACCAAGAAACGAAAGTACCTGGTAATTTAATTGGCGTGCGCGAGCTCTAGTAATTGGTCCTGTATATGTGTCAGTTGGAGCTGTGGGCGTAACCTTGTTAGTGATGTCCTCATCAGTGAATGAGTCCGACTAGAGTTCGTGAGTCAAAGGCGTGGCAAGAGAGCGAGTTCGACTCGCGAACGATCTGCAAGTGAAGGACCGATCCTTTAACGCTAGTACTGTTCTGAGGCTGGTACTTGGCGGCTCACGAGCAACATATAGAAAAAGGTTGCCCATCACTCCCTCGCTCCTTTTTGAAGGCTCACCGCTCCCCCTTTCTTTAAGTATCTATCCCGGTTTGCATTTTGCGGCGAATACTACAGTTCCTCCATAATCAAACAGAACGCTCAGCTTCGAAGAGCTGCTCTCTCCCCAGTCCACGGTAAGGTGTGGAATCTGGATCTACTGTGTGTTCTGACTCTGTTGGATCAAGTCAGATACTAAGCCTTCTACTACTACTACTTAGGCGATCAAATGCTATATTTCCGAGATTGGACTCTCTTACTTTGTTTTTAGGGCTGTTCAAAGTAGTCATTATAACTCCTCCTATGTTGTCTCAACATAACCGGTCCCAAGCCCGGGTAAAGGAGGAGGGTTGTGATAGGCTTGGCGAGCCAACGTGAAAACTCAGCTACTCTTATGGAAATGGAACCCAAAAGATTTCCATTGGGGCGTAACCCTCTCAATGACGTGCCACATCGGAACCCGGGTGTGGTGTTAAATGGGTAAGGGTCGGGCCCTCACCCCCTAGTGGTGCGTCGTATCTTGATCTGGATACGGTGTGATGTAGGGTGGAACCCTAAGTGGTCGATCTTTCACGAAAAGGAGGGATCCCAAGGATGAACACGTGATACACGAGGGAAAACACAAGAGGGACAAGAAGAAAAACACTCAAATGAACACGTATAGGTCACACAAATGCTAGATCCGGGTACACAAAGTGCGATACACGATACACGATCAACTAAGGACGATACAAGTGGCAGTAGTCATCTTCGTGAGGAGGTCTTGATGTTCTTCTTCGTAAAGGAGGTACTGAATCCGGTGGATCTTCTCCGAGGCCGTGGTCTCGTAGAAGAGGAACCACTAGGGTTTTGGATGAGCTATCACAAAGCTACCTAGGAAGGAGGAAGTCAACGAGTATATATTACATGGGGCGACACAGTCGGGTCGGACGTCCGGTGGCTCGGGAGGGACCGGACGTCCGGTAATCCTCGGATTTCTGCTAATTACGTTATGTAGTCGGTGTCACGGACGTTCGGTGGCCTCCGGTCGTCCGGTCGTCTGGGAGTCGCCGGTCGTACGGTGAACGTCGGACGTCCGGTGCCTGGGGGTGACCGGTCGTCCGGTAGGGGGTCGGACGTCCGGAGCCTGTAGCGTCTTCAGCGGCACTTCTTCTTGTTCCAAGCACTTGTCGATCCCGCCGCTTTGTCCACTGTGCAGAGCTGTCTCGTGGCCTTCATCCAAGTACCTGAGTATGCATAGAGTTTCTGATGAGGGTAGAAGCCATGTCCCATGTGCATCAAGGGAAAATTGACAAAAGAGCGAGTTCACCTCGGCTTCGAGAGCTCTTGTACGGGCTCGTGTCATTGGTCCTGTGTGCGCTTGGTGAGTCGGTGGTAGGTCCCTGGGGATGACCTTGGGATGCTCCGCATCAACTCCCCTCCCTTGGGAAAGATCCGACCTCGGATCGAAAAATCTTCATCACCATGGAAAGGAGATAGGTCCTTGATGTTAAAGATGTTGCTCACGTTGTACTTGTCTCGTGGAATGTCGATCTTGTAAGCATTGTTGTTGTAGCGTACTAGCACCTTGAAATGTCCGTCGGCTCGAGGTAGTAGTTTGGACTTGCGTTCGTTGGGGAAGCGGTCCTTTCGAAGATGAAGCCATATGAGATCTCCCAGGTGGAACACCATTGGTGCCTTGTTGACGTTGCGCTTGGTGGCTATGCGTTGCACTTGTTGCTCGATCGTTGCCCCTGTATCTTCGTGCACCTTCTTGAGATAGCTTTCTCGTGCACTTGCGTCCATGTTGATGTGTTCTTGTAGAGGTAGAGGTAGGATGTCTAATGGGGACAAAGGGTTGAAGCTGTAGACGGCCTCGAATGGGGACTTGCCGGTAGTCGAATGTCTTGCGCGGTTGTAGGCGTACTCGGCGATAGGCAAGCATTGCTCCCATTCCTTGATGTTCTTCTTGATCAACACGCGAAGAAGCGTCGAAAGTGTGCGGTTCGTCACCTCCGTTTGGCCGTCTGTTTGTGGATGGTATGCCGAAGAGAAGAGTAGCTTGATGCCGAGTTTGGCGCATAGAGTCTTCCAAAAGTAGCTCAAGAACTTGACGTCTCGATCCGACACAATAGTCTTGGGCACTCCATGTAGACGAATGATTTCCCTACAAAAGAGATTTTCCACATGTGAAGCATCGTCGATCTTGTTACAAGGAATGAAATGAGCCATTTTAGAAAATCTATCCACAACAACAAACACGGAATCTTTGCCATTTTGAGTCCTAGGCAATCCAAGTATAAAATCCATGCTTATGTCTTCCCATGGATGGTATGGAATAGGAAGAGGCATGTAAAGACCATGAGATTGAGCTTTTGACTTAGCTTTGCGACATGTAGAGCATCGGTTGGTGAGGCGTGAGACGTCACGAAGCATCTTGGGCTAAAAGTAGTTCTTGGAGAGCGTAGCAAATGTCTTGTCACGTCCAAAGTGGCCCATGAGTCCTCCTCCATGAGATTCCTGCAAAAGGAGCAAACGAAGCGAAGACTCGGGAATGCAAAGTTTGTTAGCTCTCATAAGATATCCATCCTTTATGTAGTAACGTTCCCAAGAAGTGTGAGTCAAACACTTAGCATACGGATTTGCAAAGAAAGGATCATGTTCATATAAATTTTTTATGTGCTCAAAGCCAATAACATTCAACTCAAGTTGTGTAACAAGCATGCATTTGCGGGAAAGCGCATCCGCTACAACATTTTCTTTGCCTTTGATGTATTTGATGACATAGGGAAAAGACTCAATGAACTCACTCCATTTAGCATGACGCTTGTTTAACTTAGTTTGACCCTTGAGATACTTGAGGGTCTCATGGTCCGTATGAAGAATGAATTCATGAGGTCTAAGATAGTGTTCCCAAAGAGGCAAAACTCTCACCAAGGCATAGAGCTCTTTATCATAGATGGGGTAGTTAAGTTGCACTCCGGATAGCTTCTCGCTAAAGTAAGCAATTGGGCGTTTCTCTTGCATTAACACGCCACCGATGCCGGTACCACTAGCGTCATAATGGATCTCAAAAGGTTTGTCAAAGTTTGGTAGGGCAAGAAGTGGTGCGTGTGTAAGCAAGCTTTTTAGCTCATGGAACGCGGTGTCTTGCGAAGGACCCCAAATGAAGGGTGCGTTCTTCTAGCTCAAGGCGTGTAGAGGCATAGCGATGGTGCTAAAGTCCTTCACAAAACGTCGATAGAAACAGGCTAAACCAAGAAAGCTACGCACTTGTTGGAGGTTCGTTGGTTGTGGCCAAGTTTTAATTGATTCAATTTTAGTTTCATCAACGTGAACACCTTGGGAAGAAACGCCAAATCCTAGGAAAATGACCTTGTCAACGCCAAAAGTGCATTTATCCATGTTAGCATATAAGCGCTCTTTCCGAAGGGTTTGTAAAACCATACGGAAGTGTGTCACATAGTCCTCAAGCGACTTGCTAAAAACGAGGATGTCATCGAAATAAACCACTACAACGACGCCTATGTAGGGTCGGAGAACGAAATGCATGAGACGAATAAATGAACCAGGCGCTTTCAATAAACCCATTGGCATGACCAACCACTCATATAACCCAAACTTAGTTTTGAAAGCCATTTTCCACTTATCACCCTCTTGAATGCGAATTTGGTAGTAGCCACTTTTAAGATCAATTCTCGAAAAGATGGTGGCACCACATAATTCATCAAGCATGTCGTCTAAGCGTGGGATGGGTGACAGTATCTAACGGTGATAGCATTTATCGGGCGACAATCGGAGCACATGCGAAAACTTCCATCTTTCTTAGGCACGAGAATAACCGGAACAGCACAAGGGCTCAAGCTTTCACGTACATGACCTTTGTCGATGAGTTGTTGCACTTGCCGTTGTATCTCCTTGGTTTCCTCGGGGTTTACGCGGTAAGGAGCCTTGTTTGGAAGTGGTGCGCCAGGTATGAGGTCGATGCGGTGTTCGATTCCGCGAAGTGGAGGTAGACCCGGAGGTAGCTCATCGGGAAAGACGTCCGAGAATTCCTGCAACAATTTAGACAAAAGTAAAGGTAGAGGTGGTGAAGTGTTAGTAGGTTTGGCTTCCCCTTTGCATAAAAGCACAAGGTAACAGACACTCGAGGGGTTCTCACACACTTCTCTCATCTCACTTTTGGTGGCAAATAGCACTAGTTGTTTCTTGTCACTCATCGTGGAGTCGCTCATATTTGGCTTGTGGCTCTCACTCTCCTTTTGGTGGCTCACACTCTCACCATTCTCTCCATGATGGTTGGTAGGTAAATGTTTGTCGGCGGCTACTTGACTTGGTGATATTGGACGTAGCACGAATTCCTTGCCCTTCATCTTGAAGCTATAGTGGTTGATCCGTCCATTGTGAGTGACTCCACGATCGTATTGCCATGGACGTCCAAGAAGAAGGTGGCACACGGACATAGGGACCACATCACACTCAAGTGTGTCCTCGTAGGCGCCTATCTTGAAGGAGACTTGCACTGTGTGCTCGACTCGAAGAATTCCAGCGTCGTTAAGCCATTGGACCTTGTAGGGATGAGGGTGCTTCGTCTTGACCAATTGTAGTTTGTCTCATATGACGAGGACATCACTAACAAGGTTACACCCACAGCTCCAACTGACACACATATACAGGACCAATTACTAGAGCTCGCGCACGCCAATTAAATTATCAGGTACTTTTGTTTCTTGGTAATGAATTTAATGTTCATGAGAATATGATGCTGCCTAAATTGGATACATTTGTCTTGCTTACAAATGAAGGGCCTAGCTTGGACAAGAAGGATGAACATTGGAGCAAGATCAAGCATGGAGATGATGGCATGCGCAAGGGGAACAAGAATGGAGTTTCAATTGATGATTTCAGGACTTTGAAGCCACCATAATGAGTGCGAGAAGCCTTGGACGAAATATACAAGATGCCACTTCATAAATTTCGTCCAGAGGCTATTATAGGTGCTGCGTCACCTTATTATTGGGCCAGGCCCATGTAATTTCGAAATACTTGAGTATAGGCTGTTTTTAGAGTCCGTATGTGTGGGGAAACAAGAGTTAGGGTTGGTTTCAGACCCCTCCACCAAGGGCCACGAAATTCCCCCCTCTTTCCCCCATATATACAGCCCTTAGGGCGTCGTTTAGACTTTGGGTTTTGTTTAGATTAAAGTTCGCCATAGCTGCAACTTCTCGTACTTCGTTTGTGTTCAACGACCAGACAAAGACGTCACAGAATCCCACTTGATCAATAAAGCTTTCCTCTTGAATTCGCAATATCCAGATTGCAATCTCAGATTCTTGCTTGTTCTTCGTTTGCCTGCAGGAAACAGACCTTCGTGGTCAGGTTGATCGTGCTCCGGCGTGGTCAATAACATCTCGGAGTTGGTTTAGCGAATGCTAAGGCGCGACGTCCTCGCACGTTCGTAGTCGGATCGTCAAAGTCGACTTCCTCCAAAACGATAGCCACCATCTCATCGAAAGACGGGACACCTTTGCCTCTATCAAGTGGTATCAGATTTCCAGGTTGCTCGGTGAGATTTTACAGTTTTTCGTAGATTAGATCGAGTGTGTTCTTCATACCTATAGTCCACGAAAAAGCCAAAAAAAAATTTAGGGTTAGTTCATCATATCCGAACCAGTCTGAGCCATTGCATAATCTTTTCTGTGTTTGCTTAGTTGAATTTGCGGTTGCATCGTCGTGTCAAGTTGCTGGTCTTAGCGTCTAGTCTTTTAGAGTTTCGAGTTCTGGTCATAAGTTGTCACGCCGCCGCCGCAACATCTTCATCGCTACTGCCACATACCACCGCCGATTCGTATCCATATACCACCACCAATCCGTATCCATATACCACCACCACTGCCAAATACCACCACCGCTGCCATATTCTACCACCACATCTCCACCACGAATCCGAGTTCTTTTCGTTCTAGATTGGCTTTCGAGAGCCATCTTGTTTCGGTTTCGTGTTTCCTTCCCTAAGTAGGTCTCGGAAAAAAAAAGTCTGGAGACCCCCCGGGCAGTTTTTAGGCCAAAATTTCGACAGGTGAAAATATTTTTTCCCTATCCTATTTTTGGGATTTTTTGAGTCTTTTGAGACACGTGCCACCATACTGTTTTTTTACCGCACTTTTTCGTCGTCGCTGCCCTGATTCCGAAAAAAAAATCATCAAAAAAATTTCGTGCCTATCATCTTAGTTTGACTTGGGAAGTGTTTTGAGACACTCGCCATTATAGTGATTTTCGGCAAAAAAAAAGTGCAAAAAAAAGAGGCGAAAAAAATCCAGAGTGTGCTTTCCCCTTTATTACGTGCAGCGCCGTGATTTTGTTATTGTTCTAGGCTCGCGTCTCTAGTACGGTCTAGCCTAGGACCAACACAGTACCGTCATTGAGCGTTTATTCAACTTTGCATCTCTGAATTGATTATTGATGACCCTTTTTGCTACCATATTATAAGCCTTCCCAGCTCCACATACATCTACATCGTGCGTTTGACTCTCCCTGGTAATCGCTCTATCCAAGCTTTGAGAGTTTTGACTACATCGGTTGCCGATCACCGCCTGCTGCTGGGTAAGAACTGGTTAGAATTTGAGATTTGCTTGACGGATTTGTGACACCCGCCACCACCACCACTTGTTAGTAGTCTGTAGGATCATATTCTTGTGTGTTTCTATTGCTGCTAACCATGCCAGGATCACAAGTCGACGAGACTGACTGGGAGAACTTGACGAACAAGGAGCTTCATGATAAGTTTCAGCAAATGATGAGCGTACAGGTGCAAGATGTGCTAAACACATTGGACGAGGCCATGGAGAAGATAGATGGCATGGAGAAGACGTTTGAAACAAAGCTGGATAACAAGTTTGCTGAATTGCTTTCGCGTTTTCCACCACCACCGGCTGCTGTAGCTGTCCCACCTCTACAACAACAACAACAACAACAACAACAACAACAACAACAACAACATTGCCTTCCAAATCAAGTGGGACAAGCACACCGCATTCCCCTTGAGCTTGGTCAAGCTTCTGGTGCTGTTGTTGATGTTTCTGTAGCTCTTGCTGCTACTGCAGAGGTGGAGGACCATTACGAGGATGAGGTTGACCATCAGAACTATGTGCAACAACCAGCACCACCACCACCAGGTCGTCCTCATGCATATCATCGCAACGGTAGGGCTGCACCACCACTTGAGGTACATGACCATCTTCCTAAACTGAAATTGAATATTCCACCATTTGAGGGTAGATATGTTCCTGATATATATCTTACTTGGGAGTTAGAAACTGAACAACGTTTTACATGTTTACATTATCCAGAGGAGAGACGTGTTCCTGCTGCTGTTTGTGCTTTTACTAGTTTTGCATGTGTTTGGTGGTCTGAACATTGTAGATTATATCCTATTCCAGCTACTTGGGCTGCTTTGAAAACTGCTATGCGTACTCGTTGGGTTCCACTATATTATCAACGTTAATTACTTCCAAAACTGCAGCGCTTAAGACAAGGAAAAAATTCTGTAGAAGAATATTATCAGCAATTACAAACTGGCCTGATTAGATGTGGTATTGTTGAGGAGAATGAAGCTATGCTTGCACGTTTTATGGGTGGATTAAATAGAGAGATTCAGACCATTCTAGAGTATAAGGATTATAATAATATCACTCGTTTATTCCATCTTGCTTGTAAAGCTGAACGTGAAGTGCAGGATCGACAGGCATTGGCGCGGACTAACTTTTCTGCAGGTCGACCTTCATCATGGACATCGTGTGCATCCTCTACTTCCACACATTATACTGCACCGATACCTCCATTAGCTGTTACCTCCAGCCGTGATACAAGGAAGCAGGCACAACCACCATTATCTGCCAAGAGCACACCTATTGGGCCTGCATAGAGTTCTTCTTCCATGGCATCAACAGGGCACACCAGTGATATTATTTGTCGTCGTTGTAAGGGAAGAGGACATTTTGCGAGAGAATGCAAATCTCAGCGTGTGATGATTGCTACTGAGGATGGTGGATATGAATCCGCTAGTGACTATGATGAGGAGACTTTGGCTCTTATTACACGTGAAGAACACGGTGGAGACGATTCTGATCATGAGACGCAATACATGGCTCCTGAAGATGCTGACAGGTATGAATGTTTAGTTTCTCAACGTGTTTTGAGTGTGCAGGTTACACAAGCTGAGCAAAATCAGAGGCATAATTTGTTCCATACAAAGGGAGTTGTGAAGGAACGTTCTGTTCGCGTGATCATAGATTGAGGGAGTTGCAACAACTTGGCTAGCATGGAGATGGTGGAGAAGCTATCTCTCACCACAAGACCACATCCACATCCTTACTACATCCAATGGTTCGACAACAACGGCAAGGTTAAGGTAACACGTACTGTTCGTGTGCATTTTAGTATCTCTACATATGTTGATTATGTTGATTGTGATGCGGTACCTATGCAAGCATGTTCCTTATTACTTGGTAGACCATGGCAATTTGATAAAAATTATGTACACCATGGTAGAAACAATGAGTATACTCTTGTTCATAAGGATAACAATATTACTTTGCTTCCTATGACTCCTGATTCCATTTTGAAAGATGATATTAATAGAGCTAATAAAGAAAAACAGGAGAAAAATAAGAGTGAAAATCAGATTGTGGCAAAAGAATTTGAGCAACAAATGAAGCCTAATAATAAACCATCTACTGTTGCTTCTGAAATTAAATTGAAAACTGCATGTTTATTTGCCACCAAATCTGATATTGATGAGCTAGATTTTAGCAAATCTGTTTGCTATGATTTTGTGTGCAAAGAGGCATTATTTTCATTCGAGGACGTGCCTTCCTCTTTGTCTCCTGCTGTCACTAACATTTTGCAGGAGTTCGCCGACGTCTTTCCACAAGACGTGCCACCGGGATTACCACCTATTCGAGGGATTGAGCATCATATTGACTTAATTCCCGGTGCATCGCTACCCAACCGCGCACCATACCGTACCAATCCAGAAGAGACGAAGGAGATTATGCGTCAAGTACATGAGCTACTCGACAAAGGTTATATATGCAAATCCCTTAGTCCTTGTGATGTTCCTATTATTCTAGTGCCGAAAAAGGATGATACATTGCGTATGTGTGTTGATTGTAGAGGCATTAATAATATTACTATTCGTTATCGTCATCCTATTCCTAGGCTAGATGATATGCTTGATGAATTGAGTGGCTCTACAATTTTCTCCAAAGTTGATTTGCGTAGTGGACACCATCAAGTTCGTATGAAATTGGGAGATGAATGGAAAACAGCATTTAAAACTAAGTTTGGATTATATGAGTGGTTAGTCATGCCTTTTGGGTTAACTAATGCACCTAGTACTTTCATGAGATTAATGAATGAAGTTTTACGTGCTTTCATTGGACGATTTGTGGTAGTATACTTTGATGATATATTGATTTTTAGCAGATCTTTGGAGGAACATTTGGAACATTTACGTGCTGTTTTTATTGCTCTACGTGATGCACGTTTGTTTGGTAACCTTGGAAATTGCACCTTTTGCATCGACCGAGTCTCTTTTCTTGGCTATGTTGTTACTCCACAGGGAATTGAGGTTGATAAAGCCAAGATTGAAGCTATTGAGAGTTGGCCACATCCCAAAACGGTCACACACGTGAGGAATTTCCTTGGCCTCGCTGGATTCTATCGGCGTTTTGTGAGAGATTTCAGCACCATTGCTGCACCTCTAATGAGCTTACAAAGAAGGATGTGCCTTTTGTTTGGGGTACTGCACAGGAAGAAGCATTCACGGTATTGAAAGATAAGTTGACACATGCTCCTTTACTCCAACTTCCTGATTTTAATAAGACTTTTGAGCTTGAATGTGATGCTAGTGGATTTGGGTTAGGAGGTGTGTTATTACAAGATGGTAAACCTATTGCATACTTTTCTGAAAAATTGAGTGGGCCTAGTCTGAATTATTCTACTTATGATAAGGAATTATATGCTCTTGTTCGGACTTTGGAAACATGGCAACATTATTTATGGCCCAAAGAATTTGTTATACATTCTGATCATGAATCTTTGAAGCACATTAAAAGTCAAGCAAAACTGCATCGTAGACATGCTAAATGGGTTGAATTCATAGAGACTTTCCCTTATGTTATTAAACACAAGAAGGGAAAAGAAAATGTTATTGCTGATGCATTGTCTCGTCGTTATACTATGCTTTCACAACTTGACTTTAAAATATTTGGTTTGGAGACCATCAAAGATCAATATGTGCATGATGCTGAATTTAAAGATGTATTGCAGAATTGTAAAGAAGGGAGGACATGGAACAAGTTCGTTGTTAATGATGGATTTGTGTTTCGTGCTAACAAGCTATGCATTCCAGCTAGCTATGTTCGTCTTTTGTTGTTGCAGGAGGCGCATGGAGGAGGATTAATGGGACACTTTGGCGTGAAGAAGACGGAGGACGTACTTGCTACACATTTCTTTTGGCCAAAGATGCGACAGGATGTTGAGCGTTTTGTTGGTCGTTGCTCACGACTCAATCCTCATGGTTTATATATGCCTTTGCCTGTCCCTAGTGTTCCTTGGGAAGATATATCTATGGACTTTGTTTTGGGTTTACCTCGAACAAAGAAGAGGAGGGATAGCATATTTGTTGTCGTGGATAGGTTCTCGAAGATGGCACACTTTATACCATGTCATAAAAGCAATGATGCTGCTAATGTTGCTGATTTGTTCTTTCGTGAAATTATTCGCTTGCATGGTGTGCCAAATACTATTGTTTCAGATCGTGATACTAAATTTCTTAGCCACTTTTGGAGATGTTTATGGGCTAAGTTGGGGACTAAACTGCTTTTTAGTACTACTTGTCACCCCCAAACTGATGGACAAACTGAAGTAGTCAACAGAACTTTGTCTACTATGCTTAGGGCTGTTTTGAAGAATAATAAGAAAATGTGGGAAGAATGCTTGCCTCATATTGAATTTGCTTATAATCGTTCGTTGCATTCTACTACTAAGATGTGCCCTTTTGAAATTGTCTATGGTTTCCTACCTCGTGCACCTATCGATTTATTGCCTCTTCCATCTTCGGAGAAGGTTAATTTTGATGCTAAACAACGTGCTGAATTGATCTTAAAAATGCATGAGTTAACTAAGGAAAATATTGAGCGCATGAATGCTAAATATAAACTTGTTGGAGATAAGGGTAGAAAACGTGTTGTCTTTGCACCTGGAGATCTTGTTTGGTTACATTTGCGTAAGGATAGGTTTCCTAATTTGCGCAAGTCAAAGCTAATGCCACGTGTTGATGGTCCTTTCAAGGTGTTAGAGAAAATAAATGATAATGCATATAAACTTGAGCTGCCTGCAGATTTTGGGGTTAGTCCCACATTTAACATTGCAGATTTGAAGCCTTACTTGGATGAGGAAGATGAGCTTCCGCCGAGGACGACTTCAATTCAAGAAGGGGAGGGTGATGAGGACATCACTAACAAGGTTACACCCACAGCTCCAACTGACACATATACAGGACCAATTACTAGAGCTCGCGCACGCCAATTAAATTACCAGGTACTTTCATTTCTTGGTAATGAATCTAATGTTCATGAGAATATGATGCTGCCTAAATTGGATACATTTGTCTTGCTTACAAATGAAGGGCCTAGCTTGGACAAGAAGGATGAACATTGGAGCAAGATCAACCATGGAGATGATGGCATGCGCAAGGGGAACAAGAATGGAGTTTCAATTGATGATTTCAGGACTTTGAAGCCACCATAATGAGTGCGAGAAACCTTGGACGAAATATACAAGATGCCACTTCATAAATTTCGTCCAGAGGCTATTATAGGTGCTGCGTCACCTTATTATTGGGCCAGGCCCATGTAATTTCGAAATACTTGAGTATAGGCTGTTTTTAGAGTCCGTATGTGTGGGGAAACAAGAGTTAGGGTTGGTTTCGGACCCCTCCACCAAGGGCCACGAAATTCCCCCCTCTTTCCCCCATATATACAGCCCTTAGGGCGTCGTTTAGACTTTGGGTTTTGTTTGGATTAAAGTTCGCCATAGCTGCAACTTCGCGTACTTCGTTTGTGTTCAACGACCAGACAAAGACATCACAGAACCTCACTTGATCAATAAAGCTTTCCTCTTGAATTCGCAATATCCAGATCGCAATTTCAGTTTCTTGCTTGTTCTTCGTTTGCCTGCAGGAAACAGACCTTCGTGATCAGGTTGATCGTGCTCCGGCGTGGTCAATAACCTCTCGGAGTTGGTTTAGCGATTGCTAAGGCACGACGTCCTCACACGTTCGTAGTCGGATCGTCAAAGTCGACTTCCTCCTAAACGATAGCCACCGTCTCATCGAAAGACGGGACACCTTTGCCTCTATCATCATAGCTCTTCGCTTGCCAAGTTATGACAACTTCCTCCATCAATGATAACCTCGACGGAGCGTCCATTGATGCCGGCCTTGGTATGGAAATTTGACATCGTTGGTCGTCATCTTGTTGATGTTGGAGTGTCAAGACCTTGGAGACAACGAGATTTGGGCTCGAGTCATTGTCGCAAAACACTTGAGGGTCTTCTTCTTCATTCACTTGTCGATGCATAGCTACATTCTCAAGGGCTTCCATCTCATCGTCGCTCTTTGAGTCATAAGATCTGTCATCGTTGATGATCATGGTGCGAACGGTCTTGCACTCAAATGACTTGTGGCCTCGCCCTTGGCACTTGAAACATTTGAAGGAACTCGTCTTGGAGTTGTCCTCGGTTGGAGTTGTAGAAGATGAAGCTCTTGGCCTGAAGTTGTTTGTAAAAGGTGGACGACTAGATGTAGTCGCATTCTTGTAGCTTGACTTGTCACCAAAGTTTGTAGATGGCTTGGTAGAGGTGGGAGGAGCCGAAGTCGTTGAAGCTTGGTTGTAGGAGCCGAAGTTCTTGGAAGTGAACTTGGAGTACTTGTAGTCCTCTTGAACTTGTCGCTCCGCTTTGGTTGCTTGGTGTACTAGCTCGAGGAGTGTCGTGTAAGGTTGAAAGTCCGCAATCTTCTTGTTAGGATAGTTGAGTCCATTCAAGAATCTCGCCATCGTTTGTTCTTCATCTTCCGTGATGTTTGCTCTTATCATGGCAATCTCCATCTCCTTGTAGTACTCTTCAATGGACTTGGTACCTTGCTTGAGAAGTTGTAGCTTCTTGAACAAGTCACGGTTATAGTGTGTTGGCACGAAACATGCTCTCATGACTTCCTTCATTTGAGCCCAAGTAGTGATAGGAGGTTCGCCTTTTGCTTCTCTTCTTTCTATGATTTGCTCCCACCAAATGAGAACATAGGCTTGGAACTCAAGGGAGGCCATTGCAGTTTTCTTCTCTTCATCAAAGTTGTGTAAGCGAAATATCTTATCAACTTTCAATGCCCATGAGAGGTAGTCTTCGGGATCAATGCTTCCGGAAAACTTTGGCATGGTGAACTTAATCTTGCCATAGCGATGTTCTTCATTGTTGGCTTGCCTATTGTGAGGGCGTTCTTGATTTGGGCAATTGTCAATCTCATGTTGCTCTTGGCGGAGTAGATGTTCAATGTCATTGTGTACTTGCCGAGCTTGTGGTTCTTGTTGAGCTTGCTGTTCTTGTCGCGCTTGAGGAGGAACTTCTTCTTGCATTCGTGCTTGATGGCGCCTCTCTTGCATCTCATCATGAAGGAAATCCTCTTCTTGACGAGTATGTCGATTGCGAGTTGCCACATTGCTATGTGAATCACGTAATGCTCGTTGCGCCTCAAGAGCTTGAGCTTCTCGGCGTTGTTGTGCTTGACGATTAGCCTCGGCATCTTGTTCTTCTTGATGTCGACGTTCTCCCTCTTGTTGTTGTTGGCGTAGTCGTTGCAGTCCTTGCGCTTGCTCAAGTGTAGCTTGGTTTTGACGATGTCGACTTTCTTGCTCTTCAAATAGCTCTTGTGAACTCTTTTCATGAAGTGGATTCCGTTTGTCATGTCGAGCTTGACGTGTGGCTTGACGAAGGGTGTTTGATGTAGGTGTACTTGAGCCGTTCGTGGAGTCGGTGTGGCGACTTGAGCGACTTCGTCTTTGAGAAGATGTGGAAGACGAGCGTCGGTTGACTATCAAAGTCTGTAGCTCATCGAATTGAGTAGACATGTTGGTGTTGATGATGTCGAATTTCTCTCTTGTTCTTGCTTCAAATTGTTCTGCGTCGGCGGTGACCTGCTCATTGTGCTCGCGCATAGCTTCACTTTCTTGATGTAGAGCTCATTGGACGCCGAAGAGATGTAGTTTGGTGACGTAGTTGTTCGATTCTTGAGGATCATCGAAGATCGGGTTCGAAGATGTACTTGGCCTATCCATCATTGCAAGCAAGAGTGTGAGTGGGAGAAAGGAGAAGACAATACCAATTGTACCTTGACCGAAGTTGAAAATGGATGAATGATCACTCAATAATGTAACCCGGAAATATCACTATTGGTACCACTTCGTGTCGATTCTCACACCTACAGAAGTAAAGCTTTGAGAGGAGCTTGGTTAGGATGGTGGCACAAATTCAATGCAATTGTCAAAGTGGCTCAATGATGTTGAAAATGATTCACAATTTGCTCATGCAACAAGTAGATCACAAGCAATAAGTAGCACACGGAACGCACACACGGATAGATAAATGTGGTTGTGCAACCAAGGGTGAACGAAAATGTGGAATCCACGGAAAATGCTCTTGTTGCACAACACTAGAGAGACGCTAACCGATTGCTTAATAGGCGGATACGCACTTGTGCACAACCTATAAGAGGCAAAATGTAACGACTTCCTATCACAATCATGAGGACATGACTACCTTGGATACGACCAAAAATATTGCATACATGTATATTTGTGAGGTGTATGGGACATTTTTACAATCCATGTCGTGGAATTAGCACGGCAGATGTCCGGTTTAGAGGACTTAGGTGTGGAGCCATCGCGCGGGTTAGCTTGAAGAGGTTAAAACACACAAAGAACACAGAGGGTTTATACTAGTTCAGCCCCTTCGATGAAGGTAAAAGCCTACGTCTAGTTTGGTGTGGTATTGCTTGGGCGTCAATGAACAGTGAGCGGATTGCTTGCTTGTATCTCGATGGGTTGTTGCTTGTCCTTGAACCGTCACCGGGTCGTCCCTTTATATAGGAGGCAACGCCCGGTCCGGTTTACAGAGTCCCGAGGCCGGTTCATAATCGTGTCCGCCTCGGTCTCTACCCTTTCTACCTTATACCACAAGTTACATGATATGACGGTTCATAAACCGTAAACTTTACATATGGTCCCTAAGCCGTCATGGGCCGTAACTTCTACTGAACTTATGATAACATAGCTATATTAATGTAATCCGGATCTCCCTAGCCGGTTTATACCTGCTAGTAATATCCCTAACATTAGGCCCCAGAGTGATTTGAACTTGTTCATGTCAGTCTTCTAAATCTTGCATTAACTTCCTCCTTGTATCTTCTCTGCTTTGTAAACCGGATATGACGTCATCTCCAGAAATCATTTTATTCTGTCGTGACATCACCTCTGCATTTATTGCTCACAGCTGTTTGTTACCTTTGTTTAAAGGCTATCCCGAAAATCGGGGCGATAGTGGAATCTTTATCCAATCTCTGACCTCCTTGGTTCTCGCGCTTGCCGTTTCACCTCTCCAATCTTTATAAATACCGCTGAGCCCTATTCTTTTCCTTCCTTCCGCACTTCTTCTTCCTCCGTCGCCCGAAGCTCCGCCGCTGCCCTCGAGCTCGTCGCCGTCGTCCAGCCAGGCCACTGCATCACCCTGAAACGCGTCCAGAGTACTTCGCCGCCGTCTCCTTCTTTATCAGGTATTCCTTTCTTCTCGCTGTAGATCTTTAATCTAGGGTTCCTCCATTGCTTCCTCCATGAAAGCTCGAAGCTTTGTTGTTCGCCCTGTAGGTTATATTTGCAGTAGATTCAAACCCTGGATTTGCTTCAAACGCGTCCCCGCTCCGTAGTTTAAACTTAGATTCGGACCTTAGACTCAACCCTTAGATTCATTTGATCTGTAGAAATCCTTCGTAGTTCTTCCTATATCCGACTCGCGTATATTTCATCTTTTTCTTACCGCTCAGATCCATTTTTACTTTAGCCTTCTGTAGAAACATGTTTCTTCGTCTTGATAGATCTGTAAGCTACTCGCCGGTTTAACCAATCATATATTCCTCTTGCAAAGAATTAATCATGAGCCCGACGGTTTAGCCTCCTCTTTTTGTTATCATAAACCAGCAGCAGTTCATTTCACATCTGCTTCTGGGCTGCCAATGCCATTAGTCCCCTGTCTAAACCGTCGATATAATTTGATGATACGGTCTGGTTTATGCTTCGGTACTTAGTAATCCGGATTTTGTACTGTACTTTTCAGCGTTTCCTTTCGCCCAGATGACTGCCAAGCAATTCGTCTGTTGCAACTGGGTTCCTTCCCGCATTATGGAAGAGGACTTAACCAACGCCGCTTCAATTGGTCTTCTGGGCCCTCAAGCAGTTCTGAAATGGCGGGCCCCAGGGAATGAATGTCCTCCTACTCCTAAAGAAGGAGAAGTCATCGTTTTCTTTGATCATATGGCCCGGGGTTTTAGCCCTCCCGGTTCTAAATTTTTCCGGGATGTGCTGGCCGCTTTTCAGCTCCATCCTCAAGATATATGTCCGAATTCAATATCAAACGTCTGCAATTTCCAAGTCTTCTCGGAAGTATACCTTCAAGAAGAACCGTCAGTGGACTTGTTCCGGGACTTTTTCCACTTAAACCGGCGGACAGAGTTTACGGCCGGAACACATCAAGAGCTGGGCGGTGTCAGCATTTAGAAGAGAAGAGATGTGGTCTTCCCTCATGCTGCTCTCCATACACACCCCAAGGACTGGAACCAATCCTGGTTTTATTGCAAAGATACCTCTCCTGAAGGAGAAAACCCTCTGCCGGGTTACCATGAACATCGTCTTCCTGAGGATCATCCCCTGCCGCAGCGCCTTAGTTCCTCAGAGCGGGCCCGGTTTGCCCCTCAGCTCTCCAAACTTAAAGCCTTTATGGCCAACGGTTTGATTGGAGTCGATTTTGTTCGTTGTTGGCTTGCCTGGAGCATCCTTCCCCTAAGCCGGCGCTCCGGTCTGATGTATGAATATACCGGAAAGACGAATGACCCTCAACGCCACACTGACATAATGCTTCCTGAGAAGGAAGTCACTGAATCCGCAAAGAAAATGCTCAACATCTCTCTGGAAGAGTGCAGTCAGACCGGATTGGCCCCATATTATGAGAAAAACAAACTGCCAGCAGTAAGTTTTTTCTGATCTCTTCTGTTTGTTTCTAATTCATCCATATCAATTACCTTCTATTTATCTTTCATCTTCTGCACAGGCCAATGATCCGTTTTGGAAAAGAAAACCTCAGGACAAGTCAGGCAAACATCCACGCCGGAAGACATGCGTTGTCAAGAAGAAGAAGGCGGCCGCTGCCTCCGGTTCACATCTTGAGGAAGATGATCCGGATTCTGAGGTATGAGTTGATCCTGATATGTTTTGATCTCTCTTATTCCAAATCTATGTTAACAGTGTCTTTCCACAGGATTTGGCTGAAGGGAGTAAAGCGACTGAAGTTGAGGTAATCTCTCTTTCTTCAGACTCTGAACCGCCGGTGCCCAAAATTCGTCGGGCATCCCGGAAGTACCCTTTTTCTCATCCTTATGCTCAACTGGACCCCAAATTTCTTTTGAAGAAGCAGCAGCATGAAGCACGCCGAACTACACGCCATAGTGGCCATGTAGTAGAATCTTCCGGAATATCTCTCACTCCGGCTCGCAGGCGCCGCTCTGAGGTTTTACTTTTTCCAACTCTTCTCCATCCAAAGGCCGGACTTATACGCAAACCGCTTAAACCGTCTGATCCTAACTATCAGGAGACACCTTTGTCATCCTCTGGTGAATCGACTGCCACACAGGTCCCTGTACTGAAGACTGTGCCTGGGTAAGTCCCTTTCCACATCTGGTTTATATTTGTATTTGTTCCTTGATAATTCTTATTGTTCCTTCAATTTCTTTCAGCAAGCCCAAGCCTAGCAAAAAGGCGAAGGCCACCAAAGCGGCTGCCGAGACTGCTACTGCTGATCCGGCGGCTGATCCGGATGAGGTCATCCCTCCAGAGAGCGATCCTGCAATTCAGCTTGATGATCCTGCTCCCATGGACCGTGATGACATTGCTGCTCCTGAAGATACAAATGTAGAAAACATCGTTGAACCGGCGAGTCCTGTCCGGGTTAGCCCTCCTCGGACTAACCCGGCTCCTGCTAGTCCGGCTCCTACTGCTGCCCCTTCTCAGCCAACCATTGCTTCTTCTCCGGATGTTCAGATAACCGGGACAGGCATTACCGCTCCTGCTGAGCCTATCATCTTGGCCAAGCACACTGCTAAAGCGGAGAAGCTTCAACAAGAGAAGGGCAAGTGGAGCACGGACTTGTCCAATTATGCCGAATTGAGTGCCCAGGAACTTTATTCGGGGTATTTGAACCGGCTTCATACCAGCCGTGACTATGAATTGGGCTTGGTTAATATGATGAAGGACAAATACGAGGTACCTTCCTTCACTTGTCTTTGCTTTTCCTTCTTTATACTTCTGTCTTTATGCCATAGTAGCCCCCAAGTTCCGGTTTAGCTTCGTTGCAGGTGAACCGGTACTTCCAAATGTATGAAAAAATGAACTTACATTAGCCCCCAAGTGCCAGGAGCATAACTTGTTTTATGTGCCTGGGACTTGTCTGAATCTCTCTGTTGGTACTTCAACTGCCCATTAGCCCCCAAGTGTCAAGTGGATAACTTGGTTATGTGCTTGAGACTTGTCTGAATTTATCTTTTGATACTTCAACTGCCCATTAGCCCCCAAGTGTCAAGTGGATAACTTGTTTATGTGCTTGAGACTTGTCTTAATTGTCGTCTACTCCACTCGATTTTCTTGTAGGCTGACTTGACCCGGAGGGCTGCAGAAATAACTGAGCTCCGGAATAGACTTGTTGTCACTGAAACTGCTTCTGCCAAAGCCAAAGATGAGCTGGCGCTGAGCTTAACCAATGCTGAAAAATTAAAAAAGGATTTTGAAGCGGAGCGATCAGCCTGGGAAGTGCAGAGGAACGCCCTTGAGAAAAGGGCAAAGGATGCTGAAGACGCCCTTAATCCGGTGACGCAAGAGCTGACCGGCTTAAGGCAGCAAAAAGAACTTATGACCTCTGCCATCTTTGGTAAGCACTTAATTTGCATATGCTTTTCATCTCTGCAATCTTTATTCTGCTCCGGTTTAACTGTAATAATCATATGTAGGGCGACGTATCACCCATCTTGGGGATGATATCCGGAAGAAACTCAAGGCCTCTTATACTCTGGTTGAGCAGCTGTATTCCGGCGCTCAAAGGATTATAAGTGCAATGTCCCATCACAAAGCGGCCCCCACTACTATCCAAGGTACTTTGGAGAAGCTTTCTATATTGCCTGTACGCTTGGAAGAAGTGAAGAAATCTGCTGCACGGGCCGGTTCTCTTGTAGCGCTGACTAGAGCCAAGGCATGGGTTCCGGACTTTGATCCGGAGGAAGCTATGAACGGGTACCCTAGCAACAAGGAGGATGGATCTGCTTTCTCTGGCAAGGATCTTCGTGCTTTAACTAAGGAAATGCGCCGTCTTGCCAGCAAGCTTGCTGATGAAGCGTACCTGACCAGGTATCATCCGGCATATGACTTAGAGAATGAACGGGTGGACCGGCCGGTTTATGATACCGAGAATCTAATTCCACCAGTGCGCGCCCATACTTTCACCCCAGATGTTGATCCATCCGATCTCATTACTGAGGAGATGTACTTCCATGCTCTATCCAAGATCGACTCGCGCGTTCCTAATTTTCAGCCGCTTCAAGAAGCCGAAGAAGCTCCGGAACAAGCCGATCCTCAGCCTTCGCAGCAGGAAGAAGAAGCATAAGCCGCTCATTGTAACTCTTATTTGCTGTAATCTGCTGCCGGGAAAAACTTTAATCCGTTCAGGCTTGTAGTGCCTTGTAATAGGATAGCTCAAAACATTTTCTGTCTTAATCCGGATGTCACAACTTTGATTTGGCATCTGCCAATTTTAACCCCTTGTCTGCTATGGTTGATCCTTTATATCACCTGTATCTGCATAGACAACGCTAAGAAAATGTCCTGGCGGTTTACCACCGGACCGATTATATTGTTCTCATAGGCATATATATTTGAACGAGTATCTGCTTTATACCCAAAAATACTTTCATACCTTTAGTTAAGCATGCTTGACATCCTTAATCCGGTGAACATTGTAGATTCTGATGAGGCTCTTGGCCCTGTTGGTGTTTGCACAATGATTGTTCCGGGTTATAGTAACCACCGGTTTAAATCATGCTGGTGCGCTATGACCCAGACTTTGTAAATACGTGACCAACTTTGAAGTTGCTAAGTTCCGGATAAAAAAACCATAGAAAACTTTTGCAAAATCACAAAACACAAAACACCGTTTGCAAATAACACCATGTAGTCGAGGCTTTTTACGAGCTGCCAGGCTCCATATTTGCCAATCAATGGATGCGACCCAAAGGGATATGATTCATTTTGCCAATCAATGGGTGCAATCCAAGGAGCAATGATTTCTTTTGCCAATCAATGGATTTAATCCAAGGAGCAAGAACGTTTTTCTTTTGCCATCAAAGGATGTATCATCCAAGGGACAAGAATTTTTCTTTTGCCATCAAAGGATGTACTTCAAGGGACAAGAACATTTTTCTTTTGCCATCAAAGGATGTATCAACCAAGGGGCAAGAATTTTTTCATTTGCCATCAAAGGATGTACTCCAAGGGACAAGAACATTTTTTCTTTTGCCATCAAAGGATGTATCAACCAAGGCGCAAGAATTTTTTAATTTGCCACCAAAGGATGTACTCCAAGGGACAAGAACAATTTTTCTTTTGCCATTAAAGGATGTATCAACCAAGGGGCAATAATTTTTTCATTTGCCATCAAAGGATGTACTCCAAGGGAGAAGAACATTTTTCTTTTGCCATCAAAGGATGTATCAACCAAGGGGCAAGAATTTTTTCATTTGCCATCAAAGGATGTACTCCAAGGGACAAGAACATTTTTTCTTTTGCCATCAAAGGATGTATCAACCAAGGGGCAAGAATTTTTTCATTTGCCATCAAAGGATGTACTCCAAGGGACAAGAATATTTTTTGCCAATCAATGGATGTAATCCAAAGGGCGCTGATGTGAAACCGATCATATAAACTGGACCAGAAGAGATTTAAGCGAGGATTCACATGTGATCCATAGCCCCTAGTGATCCTGGAGGTAGGGTTCCTATGAAGGAGTTGCACTTGAAAGGCAAGTCCTGTTTGGTCCCTTATAGAATTGTCCTGCGTAGCAAAAAATAAATTTATCAAAGCATCTGAGTTAATTCTCATAAGACACTTATTTATAGAAGAAAAAGGCTGATCCCCTGGTTTACCAGGGGTGCCGGTTTATTTATTAATCATAATATGTACAGGATACATGAAGCGGAGCTCATGGCTCAAGTGTAGGAAGGCCGCAAGAGGGCAATGTTCCACAGCCTCTTCGTCTCTTCTTCTGATGTCTGTGAGTCTTTGTGTTCTCGAACGTCCACCAGGTAGTATGAACCGTTGTGTAGGTTCTTGCTGACCACGAAGGGCCCTTCCCAAGGTGGGGATAGCTTGTGAATATCTGTCTGGTCCTGGATGAGCCGGAGTACTAAGTCCCCCTCCTGGAACGTCCTGGTTTTAACCCGGCGGCTGTGATATCTGCGCAGGTCCTGCTGATAAATTGCAGATCGTGCTGCTGCTATGTCACGCTCTTCATCCAGCCGGTCCAAGCTGTCTTGTCTTGCTTACTCATTGGATGCTTCAACATAAGCTGCCACCCGTGGTGAGTCGTGGCGGATATCACTTGGCAGAACCGCTTCAGCACCGTACACCATGAAGAAAGGTGTGTAGCATGTGGACCTGTTCGTTGTAGTATTGATGCTCCATAGGACAGAAGGTAACTCTTCAACCCAGCACCCTGGTGTTCTTTGCAAGGGATTCACAAGCCGGGGCTTGATACCTCGCAAAATCTCTTGATTGGCCCTTTTAGCTTGACCATTGGATTGAGGGTGAGCTACAGAAGACACATCTAGGCGAATATGCTCCTTTTGACAAAATTCTTCCATCTCTCCTTTAGATAGATTGGTGCCATTGTCAGTGATAATGCTGTGTGGAAAGCCAAACCGGAAGATTACCTTCTTGATGAATTTAACCGTTGTTGCCGCATCACACTTGCTCACAGGCTCTGCCTCAATCCACTTTGTAAACTTATCCACTGCGACCAATAGGTGAGTTTTTTGATATTGGGATCGTTTAAAAGGTCCAACCATATCAAGCCCCCAAGTCGCAAACGGCCAAGTAATTGGAATCATCCGCAACTCCTGTGCCGGAACCAGAGCATGCCGTGAAAATTTCTGACAAGCATCGCATTTCCGGACTAGATCCTCCGCATCAGCATGGGCTGTCAACCAGTATAACCCATGACGGAAAGCCTTAGCTACCAAGGATTTTGAACCGGCGTGATGACCACAATCCCCTTCATGAATCTCTCGAAGAATGTCACAGCCTTCTTCGGATGATACACACCGCTGAAACGCTCCAGAAACGCTGCGGTGATGAAGTTCCCCGTTTACAATTGTCATGGACTTGGACCGCCGGATTATCTTCCTTGCTTCAATCTCATCATCTGGCAACTCTCCTCGGCTCAGGTACGCCAAGTAAGGGAGCGTCCAATCCGGAATAACATGAAGTGCCGCAACCAGCTGCGCTTCCAGATCAGGAACAGCCAAATCTTCCTCCGAGGGTACCTGAACTGGCGGACTGTGTAGCTAGTCCAAAAAAGTATTCGGTGGCACCGGTTTACGCTGAGAACCCAGTCGGCTTAGAGCATCAGCCGCTTCGTTTTTCCGCCGGTCTATGTGATCCACCTGATATCCTTTGAAATATCCTGCAACTGCTTCAACTTCTCGTCTGTAAGCCGCCATGAGAGGGTCTTTAGAGTCCCACTTGCCGGATACTTGCTGTGCCACTAAATCTGAATCACCAAAACACTTGACCCGGCTCAAGTTCATCTCCTTAGCCATCCGCAGGCCATGAAGCAATGCCTCATATTCAGCCGCATTATTAGTGCAAGGAAACATTAGGCGGAGGATGTAACAAAATTTGTCACCTCGCGGGGAAGTTAACACAACTCCAGCCCCCGAGCCTTCTAATTGCCTTGAACCGTCAAAGTGAATAGTCCAGTATGTATGATCCGGCTTCTCCTCTGGTGCTTGCAATTCTGTCCAATCATTGATGAAATCTACTAAAGCTTGGGATTTGATAGCAGTACGTGGCACACACTTTAATTCGTGTGGGCTAAGCTCAATGGCCCACTTTGCTACTCTGCCAGTGGCTTCTCTGTTCTGGATTATATCCCCCAACGGAGCTGAACTGACAACAGTTATTGGGTGGCCTTGGAAGTAGTGCTTCAGCTTCCGGTTTGCCATAAACACGTCGTACACCAGCTTCTGCCAGTGTGGATATCTTTGTTTTGACTCAATTAGAACCTCACTGACATAATAAACCGGGCGCTGAACCGGATATTCCTTGCCTGCTTCTTTGCGCTCGACCACGATTGCCGCGCTAACTGCCCGGGCATTGGCGGCCACATATAACAGCAGCGGCTCCTTATCAACAGGGGCAGCAAGGACCGGTGGTTCTGCCAGTTGCCGCTTCAAGTCCTCAAACGCCGCGTTTGCAACATCCCTCCATATAAACCGGTATGTCTTCTTCAACATCTGATAAAGCGGAATTGCCTTCTCTCCCAAACAACTGATGAATCGGCTTAACGCTGTAATCCGGCCAGCGATACGCTGGACATCATTGATGCAAGCTGGTTTAGTCAAGGATGTGATCGCCTTGATCTTCTCTGGATTGGCTTCTATTCCTCTGTTTGACACCAAGAATCCAAGGAGCTTGCCAGCTGGAACACCAAAAGCGCACTTCTCCGGATTAAGCATCATCTTATAAACCTGGAGGTTATCAAAGGTTTCCTTTAGGTTCTCTATCAGCGTCTCCTCCTTCCTCGACTTTACCACAATGTCATCCACATAAGCATGGACATTTTTCCCTATCTGCCCCTTAAGACAGTTCTGTACGCAACGCTGGTAAGTTGCTTGGGCACTCTTGAGCCCAAAAGGCATAGACACGTAGCAAAAGGCACCAAAAGGAGTTATGAAGGCTGTCTTCTCCTGGTCTTTAATTAACATCTTGATTTGATGATACCCTGAATACGCATCCAAAAAACTTAGCCGCTCACATCCCGCCGTAGCATCAATGATCTGATCAATACGGGGGAGAGCAAAAGGATCGGTTGGACAAGCCTTGTTTAAGTCTGTGTAATCCACACACATCCTCCACTTTCCATTTTTCTTTAACACCAGAACTGGATTAGCCAACCACTCCGGGTGAAACACCACAACTATGAACCCTGCGGCCAAAAGCCTGGCCACTTCTTCACCGATAGCCTTGCGCCTTTCTTCGTTGAAGCGGCGCAAATACTGCTTGACCGGTTTAAACTTCGGATCAATATTAAGACTGTGCTCAGCGAGTTCCCTCGGTATACCTGGCATGTTAGAAGGTTTCCATGCAAAGATATCCCGGTTCTCACGGATGAAATCGATGAGCGCGCTTTCCTATTTGGGATCAAGGTTAGCGCTGATAGTGAACTGCTTGGATGATTCACCTGGCACAAAATCAACTTGTTTGGTTTCCTCTGCCGATTTAAACTTCAACGCCGGATCATGCTCTGTAATAGGTTTCTTTAACGGGGTCATATCTGCCGGATCAACATTGTCTTTGTAGAACTTTAACTCTTCCGTAGCACATACTGCCTCTGCATAAGCAGCATCTCCTTCCTCGCACTCCAACGCGATCTTGCAACTTCCGTGAACCGTGATGGTTCCTTTGTGACCCGGCATCTTGAGCTGTAGATAAACATAGCACGGCCTAGCCATAAACTTGGCATAAACCGGCCGTCCAAATAGGGCATGATATAGGCTCCGGATCTTTACAACTTCGAAGGTTACTGTCTCTGACCTGGAATCATGTTCATCTCCAAAGGTAACCTCTAGATCAATTTTCCCAACTGGGTAAGCCGATTTACCTGGCACCACTCCATGGAACACTGTATTGGACTGTCTTAGCTTCTTGTCCATTAACCCCATGCGACGGAAAGTCTCGTAATATAAGATGTTGATGCTGCTGCCGCCGTCCATGAGTACTTTAGTGAATTTGTAGCCACCCACCTGTGGTGCCACCACTAAGGCCAACTGGCCCGGATTATCAACCCGCGGCGGGTGATCCTCTCTGCTCCACACAATAGGTTGTTCTGACCAGCGCAGGAAACGTGGTGTTACCGGTTCAACTGCGTGTACTGCCTGTTTTAGGACTTTTTGATCTCGTTTGCACAAACTCGTAGTAAACACATGATACTGTCCACTACTTAGCTCCTTCGGATTACTCTGATATCCGGATTGCTGCTGCTGCTGACGCTGCTGACTACCTTGGTTATTGTGACTGTCCTGACCATGCTGGTGATTGCCTTGGTTATTGTAACCGCCCAGACCATGCTGCTGGTGGTTTCCTTGGTTGTAGCCATTGTTGCCGCCATGATACCCTGATTCGGAACCATTACCCTGGTGACCCGGACCATGAAATCCGGGACCTGAGCCGCCGCCCGGTGGTCCGTTGTCAAATTTGGCCCGGCTCATGGCCTCTACCATGACCCGGCACTACCCCCATGTATGTTTAGCTGGGCGTTCCTCCGTGCTATGCTTCGGGCAAGGCTCGTTCAACTGTTGATCCAGATTAATGAATCCTCCGCCGCTCCATGGAGGTGGCCTACCTTTACGGCGTTGAAAGCTTCCTTGAACATTGGTATTGGCCACGAAATCAGAGCTGCCCTCTGCCTTTCGCTTACCATTGAAGCTTGTTCCTGCCGGATTAGCCTGCGCCGGTTTACCAGCCTTGCTTGCTTTCCCGGATTTGTCTCCCTCTGTTTCGGGGTACTTTGTGTTATCAGAGTCCCCATACTTCACCAGAGCGCTCATGAGTGTCCCCTTATCATTATAGTCCCGCTTGAGCCGTCCTAGCTTCAGCTTCAGAGACTCAAACCGGCAATTGTTTTCCAGTGTTACTATTGCTGTACTGGGACAGATACCGTTTGAAGAGTGTAAGATTTCTGACTCTTGCCGCACCCATGCGCTCGTAGGCTCCTGCTCTCCTTGAACACATGCCGCTAAGTCTACTACTGACATTGGCTGCTTGCACGTGTCCTTGAAATTTTTGATAAACTGGCGGCGCAGCTCACCCCATGATCCGATGGAGTTAGGTGGTAAGCCCTTTAACCATGTCCGGGCTGTACCCTCAAGCATCATGGTAAAATACTTTGCGCATGCCACTTCATCCACGTCTAGCATCTCCATAGCCATCTCATAGCTCTCAATCCAAGCCTCTGGAGCCAGATCTGTCGTATAGTTAGGCACCTTGCGTGGACCTTTGAAGTCCTTGGGTAACCTTACGCTTCGTAAAGCGGGAATAAGACACTATACTCCAAAAGAACTCGCCATGACTCCTGTCTCTGCTATGGTTGGGTGAACCGGCGTTGTTTGGCAGATATCCTCGCGGGCAGTAGGTCTGGCCCGGTTCATTGCCTCCTGGGCGTGTGCCTCTGCTCCCGCCGGATTATCTTGCTTGTGACGGTGACTTCTCCGTTCGCTGCTGGACACCTCCGGTTCATCCCAATGCCTGTTGTAACTCCTGCTATGGCGGGCTGTTGAATGGAGTCTCTACCTGCTGTAGGAGTACGCATGCTGCTGTGTCAACGCTGTGTCCAGCAAATCCTTGACCCTGCGTGCTTTCATCGCCACGGGGGATGTTCCCTCAATGGGTAAAGCGGACAGGCGTGAAGTGGCGGCGACAATGTTATCCAGTGGGTTTGAGTAATGGCCAGGAGGCGTGAGGATGTGCGGCGTGGGTACAACCCGATGATTTTGCTCAGCGCTTGGTTGTTGAACCGGTGCGCCTGTTGCTGGGGCTCCCCTTCGGTTTACTTCTAGATTATTGCTGGCTCCCGCTCCTAGCGTGCCAAAGAGATTCATCGCCTCATAGACCGGCGGTAGACGAGTCTGATACCTTATGTTCCTCAATTCCTGCGCAGAGACCTAATCCATCCTGAGCCGAAAAGCTTGGGAATCCAACTCTGCTTGCCTTGTCACCATCATGGCTTTCTCTGCGTCCAGATCCCGTTTGGCTTGCTCGATCCGGCCCTTTAGCTGAAGGATCTCTACATCATGTTGCGCCTTGTTAGCAGGAGCCACCTCTGCTGTTGCTCGGGCTGTCAACTCCTCGACCAAGGTGGATAGAGCGTCAGATGGTGAGGGGGCTTGGTTGCTCACCCCTGCACCAGCTACCTCTGCTGTGAACGCCCCGGTCACCGTGGGCTGCTGCGCAGATTGTGATCCGGCCATGAAGACAGCCACTCGGTTTGGCGGATCAAAGGGGTCCGGAATACTGTCGCCATCGGATACACCCCCGGATCGACCGTCCCGCAACAGATACAAAGATTCGGTCTCTCCGGATGAAGATTCATCGTCGGAGTATACAACTGTCTCGCCACCAGAATCCGATCCGTCCTCGGCTTGGGCTCCCTGTATTGCTCCAACGAAAACACGCTTCATGGCGGGCTGAATCCGGGCCGATCTCGCACGTTGAGCCGGCTCGACGATGTTGGGGAAGATGTCCGGCTCAGGTCCCGGTTCACCAATCTTGCTGATGCCGCCGAAGGGGACCCGGTACCCGTATTCGATTGAATCGGCCTCGGGGCCCCAGCCTGCGTCATCGACGTAGATCCGGACGCGGCGACTCTTGGTCATCCGGCCGACCGCGTAACCCTTGAGTCCTTCAAAGCTGCCCTTCAAGAACTCGAAACCATTGTGCGATAGCCCCACGGTGGGCGCCAACTGTCGTGGAATTAGCACGGCAGATGTCCGGTTTAGAGGACTTAGGTGTGGAGCCATCGCGCGGGTTAGCTTGAAGAGGTTAAAGCACACAAAGAACATGGAGGGTTTATACTAGTTCGGCCCCTTCGATGAAGGTAAAAGCCTACGTCTAGTTTGGTTTGGTATTGCTTGGGCGTCGATGGACAGGGAGCGGATTGCTTGCCTGTGTCTCGACGGGTTGTTGCTTATCCTTGAACCGTTGCCGGGTCGTCCCTTTATATAGGAGGCAACGCCCGGTCCGGTTTACAGAGTCCCGAGGCCGGTTCATAATCGTGTCCGCCTCGGTCTCTACCCTTTCTACCTTATACCTCAAGTTACATGATATGACGGTTCATAAACCGTAAACTTTACATATGGGCCCTAAGCCTTCATGGCCGTAACCTCTACTAAACTTATGATAACACAGCTATATTAACGTAATCCGGATCTCACTAGCCGGTTTATACCTGCTAGTAATATCCCTGACAATCCACATATGAAGATAAGGGAAAAAGAGAAGTTTGGGTGCTGTTCAAAAAGTTCGCTCACGTCACTTTTGGGCCAAGAGAAGATAGAGTCCAAGTCTCTCACGTTCTGCATCCAGATTCGGACTACACAGACATACCTGACTCAAAACGGCAAGAACTCCTTCATACGGACTCCGAATTGGGTGTTTCTTTTTTTGTTGGAAACTAGATTTCGTACACTTTCCAACCCAATTAGATTCACCTTCAAATTCGTCCAGAGCTTTGAGATATCGACGAAACAATCTGACGCTGCAGCAGAATCCGAGTCAAACTACAAATCCAAAGGTGTTGCATCACCTCCACTTGGGCCCATGAGCCTTGTACGACCTAGGGTTAGTTTTAGGCTGCCTTGGGACGTCCTTCCACCTCCTTGGCCGCCATCCCTTGCTCCTATATAAGTAGATCCATCTAGTAGCTTTTTCTTTGGGATTTGTTTAGTCAAAAGTTAGCCATTGCAACTTCGTGTACTTCGTTTGTGTCCAACGACCAGACCAAGACCGCTTACGGATCCCCACCTTTATCAATACTTCATCTATATTTGCAATATTCAGATTGCTTTATCATATCTTGCTTGTTCTTCGATTTCATGCAGGAATAGACCTTCGTGGTCAGGCTGATCGTGCTTCTAGCATTGTCAGTAACCCCTGGAGATTGGTATAGCGATTGCTAAGGCGCAACGTCGTGCATGTTTGTAGTCGCATCATCAAAGTCGACTCCACCAAATCGATAGTTATCATCTCATCGAAAGATCGGGCCCCTCGCCTCTATCACACAAGTATGCTATGAGTGTATGATGTGTCGATGCTTGAGCACAAGATAATGTATTGCTATCTCATATGATCTCTTTTGATGCACGGCGTATCATGGTATTATTATTTTGCTTATAAGCTTTGGGTGGCTCTTTTGCTTGAAAGCTTGTGAGCTCTTTCTTTGGCCACTTATGCATGCTTCTCGGATCAAGGTAGCTATTGTGTATGCGAATCACTCTTGTGTCACACGGAGATATGATGTTCTAGTATGCAATATCTATGATTATCACTAATGTGCACAAGTGTCGTGGCCCGGCAATACTCAAATGGCTAGTCTCGATGGCAAAGCTACGCAAAAATGGTCTATAGGGGTGACAATGCAATTGCAAGGTAGAATGACAAAGCATCGTCGATGTTGCCGTCCTTGTCGAGGTTGAGAGGTGGTCTTGTCTATGTCGTTCCATTCCAAGATAGCCGAAACACACAAGGAAACGGGAAAACCACAACTCAAATGATCCAAGACACAAAGAGGTAAGACCGTAGTGATTTTGGTTAGGCAATGGTGGTGGTGGTATGGTATATGTGGGTGTATGAAAGGGTAAGTGGTTGCGGAAGGTGGACGAAAACTGAATAAATTTAGCTTCGTCAGGGTTTAGCGCTCCAGTGAATCGCCGGTCGTCCAGTCGCCGGACGTCCGGTAGGTCTTGGAAATCAGAGTTGTAGTGATTTTGATTCCTCGATGACTAGGGTACGAGGTAACCGTTGATAAATTGGTCAAACTTGGTCGAAATTTGCGGAAGAAAATTGGGGAAAAGGTGGGGAAAAGCCAGATCCACTTGTGGCATAGCAAATCCATGGAACAAATTCAACAAAATCTCGCCAAATCAACAGATCACAAAAAAAAATTGGGGCTATTTTTCGTGGGGAATTTTTGAAGTTGGGAAGAACACAACAAAAACAAGCTAGAAAACACGGGTAGGAGCTCCAATTTCGTGAGAAACCTTGGCTCTTGATACCATAATGATGTAGGGTGGAACCCTAAGTGGCCGATCTTTCACGAAAAGGAGGGATCCCAAGGATGAACACGTGATACACGAGGGAAAACACAAGAGGGACAAGAAGAAAAACACTCAAATCAACACGTATAGGTCACACAAGTGCTAGATCTGGGTACACAAAGTGCGATACACGATACACGATCAACTAAGGACGATACAAGTGGCGATAGTTATCTCCGTGAGGAGGTCTTGATGTTCTTCTCCGTAAAGGAGGTCTTGAATCCGATGGATCTTCTCCGAGGAGGCTGCGGTCTCATAGGAGAGGAACCACTAGGGTTTTGGATGAGCTATCACAAAGCTACCTAGGAAGAAGGAAGTCAACGAGTATATGTTACCTGGGGCGACGCAGTCGGGTCGGACGTCCGGTGGCTCGGGAGGGACCGGACGTCCGGTAATCCTCGGATGTCCACTAATTACGTTCTATAGTCGGTGTCATGGACGTCCGGTGGCCTCCGGTCGTCCGATCGTCCGGGAGTCGTCGGTCATCCGGTGAACGTCGGATGCCTGGTGCCTAGGGGTGATCGATCGTCCGGTAGGGGGTCGGACGTCTGGATCATGTAGCATCTTCAGCGGCACTTCTTCTTGTTCCAAGCACTTGTCAATCCCGCCGCCTTGTCCACTGTGCAGAGCTGTCCCGTGGCCTTCATCCAAGTACCTGAGTGTGCATAGTGTTTCGGATGAGGGTAGAAGCCATGTCCCATGTGCATCGAGGGAAAACTGACAAAAGAGCGAGTTCACCTCGGCTTCGAGAGCTCCTGTACGGGCTCGTGTCATTGGTCCTTTGGGTGTTTGGTGAGTCAGTGGTAGGTCCCTGGGGATGACCTTGGGATGCTCCACATCACGGTGGCAAGTGAGCGAGGATCGGGTCATCGCATCCTTAGTGGCGCGCTACATCGGCGCCCGGATGTAGTGGAAAATGAGCAAGGGTCTTCGCATTTGACTCGATGAGTGAAAAGGGTAAGGAAGCTAGCCGAGCCTAGGAGGATTCGCTTAGGTAGCTGGAATGTAGGGTCCTTGACAAGGAAGCTTTGGGAGCTAGGCGATGCAGCGGCGAGGAGAGGTGTTGATATCCTTTGCGTCCAAGAAACCAAGTGGAGGGGATAGAAGGCGAAGGAGGTGGCCTCAAGCTGTGGTACACCAGGACGACTACAAACAGGAATGGCGTAGGCATCTTGATCAACAAGAATCTCAAGTATGGAGTGGTAGACGTCAAGAGACATGGGGTGATGAGGACATCACTAACAAGGTTACACCCACACCTCCAACTGACACATATACAGGACCAATTAGTAGAGCTCGCACACGCCAATTAAATTACCAGGTACTTTCGTTTCTTGGTAATGAATCTAATGTTATTGAGAATATGATGCTGCCTAAATTGGATACATTTGTCTTGCTTACAAATGAAGGGCCTAGCTTGGACAAGAAGGATGAACATTGGAGCAAGATCAACCATGGAGATGATGGCATGCGCAAGGGGAACAAGAATGGAGTTACAAGTGATGATTTCAGGACTTTGAAGCCACCATAATGAGTGCGAGAAGCCTTGGACGAAATATACAAGATGTCACTTCATAAATTTCGTCCAGAGGCTATTATAGGTGCTGCGTCATCTTATTATTGGGCCAGGCCCGTGTAATTTCGAAATACTTGAGTATAGGCTATTTATAGAGTCCGTATGTGTGGGGAAACAAGAGTTAGGGTTGGTTTCGGACCCCTCCACCAAGGGCCACGAAATTCCCCCCACTTTCCCCCATATATACAGCCCTTAGGGCGTCGTTTAGACTTTGGGTTTTGTTTAGATTAAAGTTCGCCATAGCTGCAACTTTGCGTACTTCGTTTGTGTTCAACGACCAGACAAAGACGTCACAAAACCCCACTTGATCAATAAAGCTTTCCTCTTAAATTCGCAATATCCAGATTGCAATCTCAGTTTCTTGCTTGTTCTTCGTTTGCCTACAGGAAACAGACCTTCGTGGTCAGGTTGATCATGCTCCGGCGTGGTCAATAACCTCTCGGAGTTGGTTTAGCGATTGCTAAGGCGCGACATCATCGCACGTTCGTAGTCGGATCGCCAAAGTCGACTTCCTCCAAAACGATAGCCACCATCTCATCGAAAGATGGGACACCTTTGCCTCTATCAAGTGGTATCCAATTTCCAGGTTGATCGGTGAGATTTTATAGTTTTTTGTAGTTTAGGTCGAGTCTGTTCTTCATACCTATAGTCCCCGAAAAAGAAAAAAAAATTAGGGTTAGTTCATCCCATCCGAACCAATCTGAGCCTTTGCATAATCTTTTCTGTATTTTCTTTGTTGAATATGCGGTTGCATCGTCGTGTCAAGTTGCTGGTCTTAGCGTTTAGTCCTTTAGAGTTTCGAGTTCTGTTCACAGGTTCTCACGTCGCCGTTGCCATATATCACCACCGCATCATCATCATCGCTGCTGCCATATACCACCACCGCACCAACTTCATCACCACTGCCATATACCACCGCCACATATTCACCGCCAATCCGAGTCCATATAGGCCACCACATATCCGCCGCTATCATGCCAATCCGAGTCCACCTACAACATATATCCGCCACCAGTCCGAGTTCCACCAGATTCATCTCCGCCACCAGTCCTATTCCGAGTCCAGTATTTTGTTACTCTGTTTTGGATTTCCAGATCACGCCAAACTTCGAGTCGTGACGGAGAAGGACTCCCAAACATCCGTGCTACCCGCAGTAGAAAAATATTTCCAAACTCAAAAAAAAACCAAGTCTGGAAAATTCTGGCTAGGCAGTTTTTAGACCATTTGTAGACTTATTCGAAAAAAATTTGTTACGGAGCAAAAAAAAGAGGAAAAAAGTCCAAAAAAAAAAGAAAAAAAATTCAGAGTGTGCTCCTGCCTTGTTTACGTGCTGCGCCATGATTTTGTTAGTGTTCTAGGCTTGCGTCTCTAGCACGGTCTAGCCTAGGACCAGCACAGTACCGTCGTTGAGCATTTATTCAACTTTGCATCTCTGAATTGATTATTGCTGATCCTTTTTCCTACCATCTTATAAGCCTTCCCAGCTCCACATACTTCTACGTCGTGCGTTTTGACTCTCCCTGGTAATCGCTTTATCCAACCTCTGAGAGTTTTGACTACCACGGTTGCCGTTCACCACCTGCTGCTGGGTAAGAACTGGTAAGAATTTGAGATTTGCTTGATGGATTTGTGACGCCCGACCACCACCATTTTCTAGTAGTCTGTAGGATCATATTCTTGTGTGTTTCTATTGCTGCTAACCATGCCAGGATCACAAGCCGACGAGACTGACTGGGAGAACTTGACGAACAAGGAGCTTCATGATAAGTTTCAGCAAATGATGAGTGTACAGGTGCAAGATGTGCTAAACAGATTTGACGAGGCCATGGAGAAGATAGATGGCATGGAGAAGACGTTTGAAACAAAGCTCGATAACAAGTTTGCTAAATTGCTTTTGTGTTTTCCACCACCACCGGCTGCTGCAGCTGTCGCACCTCTACAACAACAACAACATCACCTTCCAAATCAAGTGGGACGAGCACAGCGCGTTCCCCTTGAGCCTGGTCAAACTTCTGGTGCCGCTGTTGATGTTTCTATAGCTCCTGCTGCTACTGCAGAGGTGGAGGACCATTACGAGGATGAGGTTGACCAAAATCAGAACTACATGCAACCACCAGCACCTCCACCACCAGGTCGTCCTCATGCATATCATCGCAACGGTAGGGCTGCACCACCACCTGAGGTACATGACCATCTTCCTAAATTGAAATTGAATATTCCACCATTTGAGGGTAGATATGTTCCTGATATATATCTTACTTGGGAGTTAGAAACTGAACAACGTTTTACATGTTACACTATCCCGAGGAGAGACGTGTTCCTGCTGCTGTTTGTGCTTTCAATAGTTTTGCATGTGTTTGGTGGTCTAAACATTGTAGATTATATCCTATTCCAGCTACTTGGGTTGCTTTGAAAACTACTATGCGTACTCGTTGGGTTCCACCATATTATCAACGTGAATTACTTCAAAAATTGTAGAGCTTAAGACAAGGAAAAAATTCTGTAGAAGAATATTATCAGCAATTACAAACTGGCCTGATTAGATGTGGTATTGTTGAGGAGAATGAAGCTATGCTTGCATGTTTTATGGGTGGATTAAATAGAGAGATTCAGACCATTCTAGAGTATAAGGATTATAATAATATCACTCGTTTATTCCATCTTGCTTGTAAAGCTGAACGTGAAGTGCATGATAGACAGCATTGGCGCAGACTAACTTTTCTGCAGGCCGACCTTCATCATGGACACTGCGTGCATCCTCTACTTCCACACATTCTACTGCACCGACACCTCCATCAGCTGTTACCTCCAGCCGTGATACAAGGAAGCAGGCACAACCACCATTATCTGCCGAGAGCACACCTATTGGGCCTGCACAGAGTTCTTCTTCTTCCATGGCATCAACAGGGCACACCAGTGATATTATTTGTCGTCATTGTAAGGGAAGAGGACATTTTGCGAGAGAATGCAAATCTCAGCGTGTGATGATTGCTACTGAGGATGGTGGATATGAGTCCGCTAGTGACTATGATGAGGAGACTTTGGCTCTTATTACACGTGAAGAACACGGCGGAGACGACTCTGATCATGAGACGCAATACATGGCTCCTGAAGATGCTGACAGGTATGAATGTTTAGTTGCTCAACGTGTTTTGAGTGTGCAGGTTACACAAGCTGAGCAAAATCAGGGGCATAATTTGTTCCATACAAAGGGAGTTGTGAAGGAACGTTCTGTTCGCGTGATCATAGATGGAGGGAGTTGCAACAACTTGGCTAGCATGGAGATGGTGGAGAAGCTATCTCTCATCACAAGACCACATCCACATCCTTACTACATCCAATGGTTCAACAATAGCGGCAAGGTTAAGGTAACACGTACTGTTCGTGTGCATTTTAGTATCTCTACATATGCTGATTATGTTGATTGTGATGTGGTACCTATGCAAGCATGTTCCTTATTACTTGGTAGACCATGGCAATTTGATAAAAAAAATCTGTACACCATGGTAGAAACAATCAGTATACTCTTGTTCATAAGGATAAAAATATTACTTTACTTCTTATGACTCCTGATTCCATTTTGAAAGATAAGTTGACACATGCTCCTTTACTCCAACTTCCTGATTTTAATAAGACTTTTGAGCTTGAATGTGATGCTAGTGGAATTGGGTTAGGAGGTGTGTTATTACAAGATGGTAAACATGTTGGATACTTTTCTGAAAAATTGAGTGGGCCTAGTCTGAATTATTCTACTTATGATAAGGAATTATATGCTCTTGTTCGGACTTTGGAAACATGGCAACATTATTTATGGCCCAGAGAATTTGTTATACATTCTGATCATGAATCTTTGAAGCACATTAAAAGTCAAGCAAAACTAAACCGTAGACATGCTAAATGGGTTGAATTCATAGAACTTTCCCTTATGTCATTAAACACAAGAAGGGAACTGATGCATTGTCTCGTCGTTATACTATGCTTTCACAACTTGACTTTAAAATATTTGGTTTGGAGACCATCAAAGATCAATATGTGCATGATGCTGAATTTAAAGATGTATTGCAGAATTGTAAAGAAGGGAGAACACGGAACAAGTTCGTCGTTAATGATGGATTTGTGTTTCGTGCTAACAAGCTATTCATTCCAGCTAGCTCTGTTCGTCTTTTGTTGTTGCAGGAGGCGCATCGAGGAGGATTGATGTAGGGTGGAACCCTAATCGGCAGATCTTTCACGAAAGGAGGTTATCCCACAATGAACACGGGGAACACAAGGAAGATACGAAGGGAAACACGAGGGGAAACACTCAAATCAACACAAATATGGTCACACAGGTGCTAGATCCACGATACACATCAAGATACACGATCCATAGTCAACAACGGTGATACAAGGATAGTCTTCTCCCGGAGGAGGTCTTGGGTATTCCTTGGGATCTTCTCCGGTGTAGAGGCCTTGAATCCGAGGTGGATCTTCTCCGAAGAGGCCGCGGTCTCGTAGGAGAGGAACCACAAAGGTCTATGATGAGCTATCCAAAAGCTGCCCCGAAAGGATGGAAGTCAACGAGTATATATTACATGGGATGACGCCGTCGGGGCGGACGTCCGCTGGTCACCGGACGTCCGGTGGCTTAGGAGGGACCGGACGTCCGATAATCCTCGAATTTCCTCTATTTAGGTTCTGTGGTCGATGTCACGGACGTCCGGGGGCTTCCGGTCATCCGGCCGTCTGGGAGTCGCCGGTCGTCCGGAGAACGTCGGGCGTCCGGTGCCTGGGATTGTCCGGTCGTCCGGTAGGGGCCGGTCGTCCGGAGCCAGTAGAGTCTTCAGTCGTCCTTCTTCTTGTTCCAAGCACTTGTCGATCTCGCCGTCTTGTCCGCTGTGCAGAGTAGTTCCGTGGTATTCATCCAAGTACCTGAGTATGCACAGAGTTTCTGATGAGGGTAGAATCCATGTCTCATGTGAATCGTAAAGATGTCGAGAGAGGAGCGAAGTCACCTCGGTCTCGAGAGCTCTTGCACGGGCTCGAGTCATTGGTCCTTTGGGCACTTGGTGAGGCGATGGAGGGTCCATGGGGATGAACTTTGGATGCTCCGCATCATCTCCCCTCCCTTGGGAAAGATCCGACCTCGGATCAAAATCTTCATCACCATGGAAGGGAGATAGGTCCTTGATGTTGAAAGTATCGCTAACGTAGTACTTGTCTCGTGGGATGTCGATCTTGTAGGCATTGTTGTTGTAGCGTGCTAGCACCTTGAATGGTCCGTTGGCGCGAGGTAGTAGTTTGGACTTGCGCTCGTGTGGGAAACGGTCCTTGCTAAGATGAAGCCAAACAAGATCTCCCGGTTGGAACACCATTGGTGCCTTGTTGACGTTGAGCTTGGTGGCGAGATGATGGACTTGTCGCTCGATCATTGCCCTTGTATCTTCGTGCACCTTCTTGAGATAGCTTGCTCATGCACTTGCGTCCATGTTGATGCGCTCTTGTAGAGGTAGAGGTAGGATGTCCAATGGGGACAACGGGTTGAAGCCGTAGATGACCTCCGAAGGGGACTTGCCGGTAGTCGAATGTCTTGCGCGGTTGTAGGCGTACTCGGCGATGGGCAAGCATTGCTCCCATTCCTTGATGTTCTTCTTGATCAACACGCGAAGAAGCATCGAAAGTGTGTGGTTCGTCACCTCCGTTTGGCCGTCGGTTTGTGGATGGTACGCCGAAGAGAAGAGTAGCTTGATTCCGAGTTTGGGGCATAGAGTTTTCCAAAAGTAGCACAAGAACTTGACGTCCCGGTCCGACACGATTGTCTTGGGCACACCGTGTAGACGAATGACCTCCCTTCAAAAGAGATTTGCAACATGTGAAGCATCATCGATCTTGTTACAAGGAATGAAATGAGCCATTTTAGAGAATCTATCCACGACAACAAACACGGAATCTTTGCCATTTTGAGTCCTAGGCAATCCAAGTACAAAGTCCATGCTTATGTCTTCCCATGGATGGTATGGAATAGGAAGTGGCATGTAAAGACCATGAGATTGAGCCTTTGACTTAGCTTTGAGGCATGTAGAACGTCGGTTGGTGAGGCGTGAGACGTCACGGAGCATCTTGGGCCAAAAGTAGTTCTTCAAGAGCGTAGCAAATGTCTTGTCGCATCCAAAGTGTCCCATGAGTCCTCCTCCATGCGATTCCTGCAAAAGGAGCAAACGAAGCGAAGACTCGGGAATGCAAAGTTTATGTAGTAACGTTCCCAAGAAGTGTGAGTCAAACACTTAGCATAAGGATTTGCAAAGAAAGGATCATGCTCATATAAATATTTTACGTGCTCAAAGCCAATAACATTCAACTCAAGTTTTGTAACAAGCATGCATTTGCGGGAAAGCGCATCCGCCACAACATTTTCTTTGCCTTTGATGTACTTGATGACATAGGGAAAAGACTCAATGAACTCACTCCACTTAGCATGACGCTTGTTCAACTTAGTTTGACCTTTGAGATACTTGAGAGTCTTATGGTCCGTATGAAGAATGAATTCATGAGGTCTAAGATAATGTTCCCAAACACATAAAACTCTCACCAAGGCATAAAGCTCTTTATCATAGATGGGGTAGTTAAGTTGCGCTCCGGATAGTTTTTTGCTAAAGTATGCAATTGGGCGCTTTTCTTGCATGAGCACGCCACCTATGCTGGTGCCACTAGCGTCACAATGAATCTCAAAAGGTTTGTCAAAGTTTGGTAGGGCTAGAAGTGGTGCGTGTGTATGCAAGCTTTTTAGCTCATTGAACGCGGTGTCTTGCGAAGGACCCCAAATGAAGGGTGCGTTCTTCTTGCTCAAGGCGTGTAGAGGCATAGCAATAGTGCTAAAGTCCTTCACAAAACGTTGGTAGAAACCGGCTAGACCAAGGAAACTACGCACTTGGATGAGATTCGTTGGTTGAGGCCTAGTTTTAATTGCTTCAATTTTAGTTTCATCCACGTGAACACCTTGTGAAGAAACGACAAATCCTAGGAAGACGACCTTGTCAACGCCAAAAGTGCATTTCTCCATGTTAGCATATAAGCGCTCTTTCCGAAGGGTTTGTAAAACCATACGGATGTGCGTCACATGGTCCTCTAGCGACTTGCTAAAAACGAGGATGTCATCAAAGTAAACCACTACAAAGACGCCTATGTAGGGTCGTAGACAAAAATGCATAAGATGCATAAATGAACCGGGTGCTTCCGGTAAACCCATTGGCATAACAAGCCACTCATATAACCCAAATTTGGTTTTGAAAGCCGTTTTCCACTCATCACCCTCTTGAATGTGAATTTGGTAGTAACCACTTTTAAGATCAATTTTCGAAAAGATGGTGGCACCACATAATTCATCAAGCATGTCGTCTAAGCGTGGGATAGGATAACGGTATCTAACGGTGATAGCATTAATAGGTCGACAATCGGAGCACATGCGAAAAGTTCCATCTTTCTTAGGCAAGAGAATAACCGGAACGGCAGAAGGGCTTAAGCTTTCATGTACATGACCTTTGTCGATGAGTTGTTGCACTTGCCGTTGTATCTCCTTGGTTTCCTCGGGGTTGACGCGGTAAGGAGCCTTGTTTGGAAGTGGTGCGCTGGGTATGAGGTCGATGCGGTGTTCGATTCTGCGAAGTGGAGGTAGACCCGGAGGTAGTTCATTGGGAAAGACGTCCGAGAATTCCTGCAACAATTGAGACAATACTAAAGGTAGAGGTGGTGAAGTGTTAGTAGGTTTGGCTTCCCCTTTGCATAAAAGCACAAGGTGAAAGACAATCGATGGGTTCTCACACACTTCTCTCATCTCACTTTTGGTGGCAGATAGCACTAGTTGCTTCTTGTCGCTCATCGTGGAGTCAGTCATATTTTTCTTGTGGCTCTCCCTCTCCTTTTGGTGGCTCACTCTCTCACCATTCTCTCTACGATAGTTGGTAGGTAAGTGCTTGTCGGCGGCTACTTGACTTGGAGACATAGGTCGTAGCACGAATTCCTTGCCCTTCATCTTGAAGCTATAGTGATTGGTCCGTCCATTGTGTGTGACTCCACGATCATATTGCCATGGCCGTCCAAGAATAAGGTGGCACACGGACATGGGGATCACATCACATTCAAGTGTGTCCTCGTAGGAGACTATCTTGAAAGAGACTTGCACGGTGTGCTCGACTCGAAGAATTACGGCGTCGTTGAGCCATTGGACCTTGTAGGGGTGAGGATGCTTCGTCTTGACCAAATGTAGCTTGTCGCATAGCTCCTCGCTTGCCAAGTTGTGACAACTTCCTCCATCGATGATGACCTTGACGGAGCATCCATTGATGTCGGCCTTGGTATGGAAGATATGACATCGTTGGTTGTCATCTTGTTGGTGTTGGAGTGTCAAGACCTTGGAGACAACAAGGTGGGACTTGAGTCATTGTCGCAAAACACTTGATGGTCTTCTTCTTCGTTCACTTGGCGATGCATAGCTACTTGCTCAAGTGCTTCCATCTCATCGTCGCTCATTGAGTCATAAGATCCGTCATCGTTGATGATCATGGTGCGAACGGTCTTGCACTCAAATGACTTGTGGCCTTGCCCTTGGCACTTGAAACATTTGATGGAACTCGTCTTGGAGTTGTCCTTGGTTGGAGTTGTAGAGGATGAAGCTCTTGGCTTGAAGTTGTTGGTAGAAGTTGGACGACTCGATGTGGTCGCATTCTTGTAGCTTGACTTGTCACCGAAGTTTGTAGATGGCTTGGTAGAGGTAGGAGGAGTAGCCGAAGTCGTTGAAGCTTGATTGTAGGAGCCGAAGTTCTTGGAGTGGAACTTGGAGTACGTGTAGTCCTCTTGAACTTGTCACTCCGCTTTGGTTGCTAGATGTACTAGCTCGAGGAGATTGTTGTATGGTTGAAAGTCCGCAATCTTCTTGATAGGATAGTTGAGTCCATTCAAGAATCTCGCCATTGTTTGCTCTTCATCTTCCGTGATGTTGGCTCTTATCATGTCAATCTCCATCTCCTTGTAGTACTCTTCAACGGACTTGGTACCTTACTTGGGGAGTTGTAGCTTCTTGAACAAGTCACGGTTGTATTGTGTAGGCACAAAGCGTGCTCTCATGACTTCCTTCATTTGAGCCCAAGTGGTGATAGGAGGTTCGCTTTTTGCTTCTATCCTCTCTATGATTTGCTCCCACCATATGAGAACATAGTATTGGAACTCAAGGGAGGCCATTGCGATCTTCTTTTCTTCATAGAAGTTGTGAAGACGAAAGATCTTGTCAACCTTCAATGCCCATGAGAGATAGTCTTCGGGATCAATGCTTCCGGAAAACTTTGGCATGGTGAACTTTAGCTTGCCATAGCGATGCTCTTCATTGTTTCCTTGCCTATTGGGAGGGCGGTCTTGATTGGGACGATTGACAATCTGATGTTGCTCTTGACGAAGTGGATGTCCATTGTCGTGGTGTATTTGCCGAGCTTGTGGTTCTTGTTGGGCTTGTTGCTCTTGTCACGCTTGAGGAGGAGCTTCGTCTTGCATTCTTGCTTGGTGGCGCCTCTCTTGCATCTCATCGCGAAGGAAATCCTCTTCTTGACGAGTGTGTCGAGTGCGAGCTGCCACATTGTGATGTGCATCACGTAATGCTCGTTGCGCCTCAAGAGCTTGAGCTTCTCGACGTTGTTGTGCTTGACGGTTAGCCTCGGCATCTTGTTCTTCTTGATGTTGACACGCTCGCTCTTATTGTTGTTGGCACAGTCGTTGCCGTTCTTGTGCTTGCTCAAGTGTAGCTTGGTCTTGACGATGTCGACTCTCTTGTTCTTCAAATAGCTCTTGTGAACTCTTGTCATGAAGTGGATTCCGGTTGTCATGTCGAGCTTGATGTGCGGCGTGATGAAGAGTGTTTGAAGTAGGGGTACTTGAGCCTTCCGTGGAGTCGATATGTCGACCTGAGCGGCTTCGTCTTTGAGAAGATGTGGAAGAAGAGCGTCGGTTGACTATCAAAGTCCGTAGCTCATCAAATTGTGTAGACATGTTGGTGTTGATGATGTCGAATTGCTCTCTTGTTCGTGCTTCGAATAGGCGCGCGTCCTCGGCGACTTGCCCAATGTACTCGTGCATAGCTTCACTTTCTTGATGGAGAGCTCGTTGGACACCGAAGAGATGTAGTTTGGTGACATAGTTGTTCGCTTCTTGAGGATCGTCGAAACGCGGGTTCGAAGATGTACTTGACCTATCCATCATCACAAGCAAGTATGTGAGTGGGAGAAAGGAGAAGACAATACCAAATGTACCTTAACCGAAGTTGAAAATGGATCAATGATCACTCAATAACGTAACCCGGAAATAGCACTATTGGTACCACTTCGTGTCGATTCTCACACCTACACAACTAAAGCTTTGAGAGGAGCTTGGATAGGATGGTGGCACAAATTCAATGCAATCGTCAAAGTGACTCAAAGATGTTGAAAATGGTTCACAATTTGCTCATGCAACAAGTAGATCACTAGCAAAGTAGCACACGGAACACACGCACAGATAGATAAATGTGGTTGTGCAACCAAGGGTGAGCGAAAAATGTGGAATCCACGGAAAATGCTCGTGTTGCACAACACTAGAGAGGCGCTAACCGATTGCTTAATAGGCGGATACGCACTTGTGCACAACCTATAAGAGGCAAAACGTAACGACTATCTATCTCAAGTATACTATGAGTGTATGATGTGCCGATGCTTGAGCACAAGGTGGTATTGCTATCTCATATGATCTCTTTTGATGCAAGGCATATCATGCTATTTTCCTTTTGCTTATAAGCTTTGGTTGGCTCTTTTGCTTAAAAGCTTGTGAGCTCTTTCTTTGGATACTTATGCATGCTTCTCGGATCAAGGTAGCTATTGTGTATGCGGATCACTCTTGTGGCACATGGAGATATGATGATATGGTATGCAATATCTATGGCTATCACTAATGTGCACAAGTGTCGTGGCCCGACAATACTCAAATGGCTAGTTTCAATGGGAAAGCTATGCAAAGATGGTCCATAGGGTGACAATGCAATTGCAAGGTAGAATGAACAAAGTGTCGTCGATGTTACCGTCCTTGCCAAAGTTGAGCGGCGGTGTTGTGGAAGTCTTGCCGTTCCAAGGTGGCCGAAACATCCAAGGAAACGGTGAACCCACAACTCAAGTATCCAAGGCAAAAGGGAGGGACAAAATGTTCCAAAATCGTAACGGTTAAGCGATGGTGGTTGCGGAAAGTGGTGGTGGAATGAAACGTAGGTGGTAGCGGAAGGTGGAACAAAACTGACAAAAATTCAGTTTTGTCAGGGTACGTCGGACGTCCGGTAGGTCGCCGGTCGTCCGGTCGATCGGAAGGTGCCAGACACCCGGTAAGTCCCGAAATCCGGTAAAAGTTTCTGTGGGTGGGGTGCCGGTCGTCCGGTGTTTTACGGACGTCCGGTGCTTTCCGGGGTGCCGGACGTCCGGTAAACCGTCGGTCGTCTGGTAGGTCTGGGCAAGGGCTCGTGGATCCGTGGACAAATTGGTCAAACTTGCCCGAATTTGCGGAAGAAAATCGATGAGAAGGTGGGGAAAAGCTAGATCCACTCATGGCACAGCAAATCCATGGAACAAAGTCAACAAAATCTTGCCAAATCAACAGATCATAAATAAATTTGGGTCTATTTTTGTGGGGAATTTTCGGAATTGGGAAGAACACAACAAAAACAAGCTAGAAAACAAGGTGTGGGGATCCAAATTCGTGATCAACCTATGCTCATGATACCATAATATAATGTAGGGTGGAACTCTAATCGGCAGATCTTTCACGAAAGGAGGTTATCCCATGATGAACACGGGGAACACAAGGAAGATACGGAGGGAAACACGAGGGGAAACACTCAAATCAACACAAATATGGACACACAGGTGCTAGATCCACGATACACATCAAGATACACGATCCATAGTCAACAACGGTGATACAAGGATAGTCTTCTCCCGGAAGAGGTCTTGGGTATCCCTTGGGATCTTCTCCGGTGTGGAGGCCTTGAATCCGAGGAGGATCTTCTCCGAAGAGGTCGCGGTCTCGTAGGAGAGGAACCACAAAGGTCTATGATGAGCTATCCAACAGCTACCCCGAAAGGATGGAAGTCAACGAGTATATATTACATGGGATGACGCCGTCGGGGCGGACGTCCGCTGGTCACCGGACGTCCGGTGGCTCAGGAGGGACCGGACGTCCAGTAATCCTCGGATTTCCGCTATTTAGGTTATGTGGTCGATGTCACGGACATCCGGGGGCTTTCGGTCGTCCGGCCGTCTGGGAGTCGCCGGTCGTCCGGAGAACGTCGGACTTCCGGTGCCTGCGATTGTCCGGTCGTCCGGTAGGGGCCGTTCATCCGGAGCCTGTAGAGTCTTCAGCCGTCCTTCTTCTTGTTCCAAGCACTTGTCGATCTCGCCGTCTTGTCCGCTGTGCAGAGCTGTTCCGTGGTCTTCATCCAAGTCCCTGAGTATGCACAGAGTTTCTGATGAGGGTAGAAGCCATGTCTCATGTGAATCGGAAAGATGTCGAGAGAGGAGCGGAGTGACCTCGGTCTCGAGAGCTCTTGCATGGGCTCGAGTCATTGGTCCTTTGGGCACTTGGTGAGGCGATGGAGGGTCCATGGGGATGACCTTTGGATTCTCCACATCAAGGATTAATGAGACACTTTGGCATGAAGAAGATGGAGGACGTACTTGCTACACATTTCTTTTGGCCAAAGATGCGACGGGATGTTGAGCGTTTTGTTGCTCGCTGCACTACATGTCAAAAAGCTAAGTCACGACTCAATCCTCATGGTTTATATATGCCTTTGTCTGTTCCTAGTGTTCCTTGGGAAGATATATCTATGGACTTTGTTTTGGGTTTACCTCGAACAAAGAAGGGGAGGGATAGCATATTTGTTGTCGTGGATAGGTTCTCGAAGATGGCACACTTTATACCATGTCATAAAAGCGATGATGCTGCTAATGTTGATGACTTGTTCTTTCGTGAAATTATTCGCTTGCATGGTGTGCCAAATACTATTGTTTCAGATCGTGATACTAAATTTCTTAGCCACTTTTGGAGATGTTTATGGGCTAAGTTGGGGACTAAACTGCTTTTTAGTACTACTTGTCACCCCCAAACTGATGGTCAAACTGAAGTAGTCAACAGAACTTTGTCTACTATCCTTAGGGCTGTTTTGAAGAATAATAAGAAAATGTGGGAAGAATGCTTGCCTCATATTGAATTTGCTTATAATCGTTCGTTGCATTCTACTACTAAGATGTGCCCTTTTGAAATTTTCTATGGTTTCCTACCTCGTGCACCTATTGATTTGTTGCCTCTTCCATCTTCGGAGAAGGTTAATTTTGATGCTAAACAACGTGTTGAATTGATCTTAAAAATGCATGAGTTAACTAAGGAAAATATTGAGCGCATGAATGCTAAATATAAACTTGTTGGAGATAAGGGTAGAAAACGTGTTGTCTTTGCACCAGGGATCTTGTTTGGTTACATTTGAGTAAGGATAGGTTTCCTAATCTGCGCAAGTCAAAGCTAATGCCACGTGCTGATGGTCCTTTCAACGTGTTAGAGAAAATAAATGATAATGCATATAAACTTGAGTTACCTGCAGATTTTGGGGTTAGTCCCACATTTAACATTGCAGATTTCAAGCCTTACTTGGGTGAGGAAGTTGAGCTTCCGTCGAGGACGACTTCAATTCAAGAAGGGGAGGATGCTGAGGACATCACTAACAAGGTTACACCCACACCTCCAACTGACACATATATATGACCAATTACTAGAGCTCGCGCACGCCAATTAAATTACCATGTACTTTCGTTTCTTGGTAATGAATCTAATGTTCATGAGAATATGATGCTGCCTAAATTGGATACATTTGTCTTGCTTACAAATGAAGGGCCTAGCTTGGACAAGAAGGATGAACATTGGAGAAAGATCAAGCATGGAGATGATGGCATGCGCAAAGGGAACAAGAATGGAGTTTCAAGTGATGATTTCAGGACTTTGAAGCCACCATAATGAGTGCGTGAAGCCTTGGACGAAATATACAAGATGCCACTTCATAAATTTCGTCCAGAGGCTATTATAGGTGCTTTGTCACCTTATTATTGGGCCAGGCCCTTGTAATTTCGAAATACTTGAGTATAGGCTGTTTTTAGAGTCCGTATGTGTGGGGAAACAATAGTTAGGGTTGGTTTCGGACCCCTCCACCAAGGGCCACGAAATTCCCCCCCTCTTTCCCCCATATATACAGCCCTTAGGGCGTCGTTTAGACTTTGGGTTTTGTTTAGATTAATGTTCGTCATAGCTGCAACTTCGCGTACTTCGTTTGTGTTCAACGACCAGACAAAGACGTCACAGAACCCCACTTGATCAATAAAGATTTCCTCTTAAATTCGCAATATCCAGATTGCAATCTCAGTTTCTTGCTTGTTCTTCGTTTGCCTGCAGGAAACAGACCTTCGTGGTCAGGTTGATCGTGCTCCGGCATGGTCAATAACCTCTCGGAGTTGGTTTAGCGATTGCTAAGGCGCGACGTCCTCGCATGTTCGTAGTCGAATCGTTTAAAGTCGACTTCCTCCAAAACGATAGCCACCATCTCATCGAAAGACGGGACACCTTTGCCTCTATCATGGGGACCAGATTATCCTGGTCAAGCTGGTAGTTGGGGACTTAGTTCTCAATGTTATCAGCGCGTATGCCCCGCAAGTAGGCCACACTCAGAACACCAAGAGGGAGTTCTGGGAAGGCCTGAAAGACATGGTTAGGAGTGTACCGATTGGCGAGAAGCTCTTCATAGGAGGAGACCTGAATGGCCATGTGGGTACATCTAACACAAGTTTTGAAGGGGTGCATGGGGGCTTTGGCTATGGCATCAGGAGTCAGGAAGGAGAATATGTCTTAAGCTTTTCTCTAGCCTACGACATGATTGTAGCTAACACCCTCTTTAGAAAGAGGGAATCACATCTGGTGACTTTTAATAGTGGACAACACTCTAGCCAGATTGGTTTCATCCTCACGAGAAGAGAAGATAGGCGTGCGTGCCTAGATTGTAAGGTAATACCTGGAGAGAGTGTTGTACCTCAGCATAAGCTGGTGGTTGCAGACTTCCGCTTTCAGATTCGTGTCCAGCGGGATAGGTGTGCCAAAGTTGCTAGAACAAAGTGTTGGAAGCTCAAGGGGGAGGCAGCTCAGGAGTTCAAGGAGAGGGTCAATGAGGAGGGCCCTTGGGAGCAAGGAGGGGATGCGGACAATGTGTGGATGAATATGGCGACTTGCATTCGTAAAGTGGCCTCAGAGGAGTTTTGATGTAGGGTGGAACCCTAATCTGCAGATCTTTCACGAAAGGAGGTTTATCCCACAACGAACACGGAGAACACAAGGAGGATACGAAGGAAAACACGAGGGGAAACACTCAAATCAACACAAATACGGTCACACAGGTGCCAGATCCACGATAAACATCAAGATACACGATCCATAGTCAACAATGGTGGTACAAAGATAGTCTTCTCCAGGAGGGGGCCTTGGGTATCCCTTGGGATCTTCTCCGATTTGGAGACCTTGAATCCGAGGTGGATCTTCTCCGATTTGGAGACCTTGAATCCGCGGTCTCGTAGGAGAGGAACCACAAAGGTCTATGATGAGCTATCCAAAAGCTACCTCGAAAGGATGGAAGTCAACGAGTATATATTACATGAGATGATGCCGTCGGGGCGGACGTCCGCTGGTCACCGGACGTCCGGTGTTTCCGGAGGGACCGGATGTCCGGTAATCCTCGGATTTCTGCTATTTATGTTCTGTGGTCAATGTCACGGACGTCCGGTGGCTTTCGGTCATCCGGTCGTCTGGGAGTCGCCGGTCGTCCGGTGGACGTCGGACGTCCGGTGCCTGGCAGTGTCCGGTCGTCCGGTAGGGGTCGGACGTCCGGAGCCTGTAGAGTTTTCAGCCTTCCTTCTTCTTGTTCCAAGCACTTTTCAATCTCGCCGTCTTGACTGCTGTGCAGAGCTGTCCCGTGGCCTTCATCCAAGTACCTGAGTATGCACATAATTTCTGATGAGGGTAGAAGCCATGTCTCATGTGAATCGGAAAGATTCCGAGAGAGGAGCGAAGTCACCTCGGGCTCGAGAGCTCTTGCACGGGCTCAAGTCATTTGTCCTTTGGGCACATGGTGAGGCGATGAAGGGTCCATGGGGATGACCTTTGGATGCTCCGCATCATCTCCCCTCCCTTGGGAAAGATCCGACCTCGGATCGAAATCTTCATCACCATGGAAAGGAGATAGGTCCTTGATGTTGAAAGTATCACTCACGGAGTACTTGTCTCGGGGGATGTCGATCTTGTAGGCGTTCTTATTGTAGCGTGCTAGCACCTTGAAGGGTCCGTCGGCGCGAGGTAGTAGTTTGGACTTGTGCTCGTGTGGGAAACGGTCCTTGCGAAGGTGAAGTGATGCGGGGTCAACCCGATTCTAGGCCGATCTTTCACGAAAAGGAGGGATCCCGCGAGGAACACGATGAACACAGGGACGAACAAGGAGAAAACACAAGGGAAAACACTCAAGAACAAGTCCAATCACACATCCACTAGACAATCAAACACACAAGATCACAAGGTACATGAACAACAAAGGGAAAGATACAAGGTAAAGTTCATCCCAAATCCAAAGGAGATGGGGGCTTGAATCCTAGAAGGATCTTCTCCGTGAGGAGGTCTTGAATCCGTCGTGGATCTTCTCCGTAGAGGGGACGCAGTCTCTCCAAGGAGTAGAACCACTAAGATGAGCAAAGCTCTAGTCTAAAATGAGCTATCACATTTGCTGACCCTAAAATGGTGGAGGTGGAGGAGTATATATAGTCTAGGGTCATGAAGGGGTAAGTGAGGGGCGAAACGGGTACATGGGCATCGGCCCGGATACATGCACGTAGGCAAGGCCGGATGTCCGGGCTGGCAGCCGAATGTCCGGGGCTTCGGGGCGAGCCGGATGTCTGGGGTCACGGCCGGATGTCCGGGCTGAAGGGGCTCGGTCCTGATGCTCTCTGGATAGGAGGGTCCGGATTTCCGGGAGGAGTGCCGGATGTCCGGCCGTTGCTGAAGCGTCGGATGTCCGGCCTTTGGCTCGGATGTCCGGCCGCTGTAGTATCAGCAGCTCCATCTTCTTCTGTCTTCTCTTCCAAGCTTCCCTCGCGGATGGTGTAGGTGTTCCTCGACGCTTGCACTCCTCCTCGTCATCCGTGAAGCTCCGACAATACCTATGCATGCACACGGGAGAAGTGTCAAGTAGTATACCATCCTCGAAGGGGTCAAGTGAACACGTGTAAAGGAGATGATTCACCTTTATGTATGAGAAGTAGAGGCCGCACGTGTCACTTGCCTAACGGAATCTTGACTTGGTGATGTCCTTAGGATGCTCCGCATCATCCCCTCCCCCTTGGAAAAGATCCGACCTCGGATCAAAAGCCAAATCACCATGGGAATGAGATGGCATCGCCATGTCGAAGCGGTCGATCACCAAGCACTCATCATCTTGAAGCTCGAAATGGGCACTCTCCAATGTCGCGCCATCTAGTGATTCCTTCAAAAGGAGCAAGGACAACAAACACTTGGAAAAACAAATGTGGTTAGCGGTAGTGCAAAACCAAGCATTCAAGAGGTGATTCACCCAACAATTGTGGTCATCAAGCATAACATGTGGTGTGACAAAGGATTGTGACATGGCATGTAAGCGTATGAATTGAGCACAATCAAGGTCATCATGGAAACAAGCATGTAAATGTGAGGTAGAGATGCACATATGTGTGACAAGAGAGTGAGCATCTACCTCAAAGTCGTAGCAAGCATGCATAAAGTGCTCAATGAAAGGTCTATGGTAGGCATGGGAATCATTCACAACACCACATAAAATGAAGTGTCTAAACATATGGGTCAAGTGCAAGACAATCCAAGCATAACGTGCATAGGGTGTAGTGAAAATATGTGGCACTCAACACAATAAAAAGAGCAATTGTTCAACATGTGTGAGGCAATCAAGTCAGTCATGTGAAAAGCAATGGGACATGGCATATGTGAAGAGATGACATTGTTGCAACCAAGCATATGATAGGGACAAGTAATCCAATAATTGGATGCAACACACAAGGCATATATAACATGAGGCATGGCAAGGTGACAATGGCAAGTCGAAGCGAGATCTCTAACATGTGTGCAATCAAGGGGTCCAAGATGACAAATAAGTCTCATGGTACAAGCAACACATGTAGTGTGATCCACAATATCCATGCTCATGGTTTTGGGTGTCCCAAAAGAGAAGGATATCACCTTGAAAGTGTGTCCTTGTGCGTCCTTCACAATGCCGAAGCACAAGCAAGTGCGATGTAGAAGCGTCGTGAACAAAGGTGGTTCGCTCTCAAGAGCTCGAATGGTCAACTCACGTGAAGTGGAAGTTGACACGAAGTCCAAGTATCCTACACATGCACACAACAAATCAAAGAACGTATGCGCATGGTAGGTAAACACATCATCCATCATGATGGTTCTCTTCTCTTGCACATAACCATTAGAAGCAAAAGTGCATGAATAATATGGTGCAACAATTGCTATATTCATGTCACTAGGCATATGGTGCAAAGAGGTAAGACAAGCATGCTTCACAAGAATTATGTCAAAATCTCCAAATAAATGCGAGAATGCTATGCGGGCAATCTCATTGGCAAGACTAAAATCATGGTTGCGCTCAATGCATGGACAATCATATAGCCTAAGAGAGGCAACATGTGGAGACATATGACAACAAGCAATATCAATCATGTGCAAAGCATGGCAATGGTGGTTATCAACCGCATGAAAAGAGCATGTATGTACCATGGGTGATGCACTACATGAAGCAAGCATGGTGATCAAATTGTGTAAACTAGTGGAGCGAAGATGCAACACACTAGGAGAAGGCATGGCAATCATGTCATGTGAGCAAATAGTGGATATAGGCAATGCACATGACATATCGCAAGCATGATCACAAATCAAGATCAAAGCATCATAATAGGCATGGTGTGCAAAGGAATCATGGCAATAACAAGTGATATCTCCACCAAGCTTTCAAATACACATACAAGTATGAGAATCAATCATCATGTGTAATGCGAAGCATGGGTCACGAACGCATGGCAAGGGCATATAAATGAGCATATCATGCAAAGTGAACATGGCAAGAGGGGCATAAAAGATATAATGGACAATAACCCATAACCATGTGAGTGCCATGTAGAAGGAATGCGTGAAGTGTTTGCGCAAAAGGAGCGGTGGGAAAGATAATCCACGATATCCCAAGTCATCGTTGCTCTCTAGAGCTCTTTTCGTCAACTCGTGCGTTTGTGAAGTTGACGAGTATGGATGGGTACCTACACAAAAGAGACACAAACCAAAGAAATTGTGCGCGTGGTAAATGTACACATCATCCATCATGATGTGTATGTGCATGTGTGAATTAGCACAAGATAAGCATCGCTCAAAGAAATTTGATGCATGGTATAAGAACATGTCATCCATCATGAATGAATAGTTATTGTGTATAGCATGATGTGGATGCAAATTGAGCATACAAGTATGGGGATCATGCAATGGATGGGATGGATCAAAATCTCCTAAATTGTATGAGGAAACTATGGGGGTCTCCTCATGAGCAATATCGAAAGCATTATATGGAGAAGTGGAACAACATCCAAAACAATGCATGTCGGAAGCTAGGCAATCATGGCATGGCATGTGATGGATATGATGCAAAGGAAGCATGTTAATATCATCACAAGAAAAACAAATGCCAATAACCATGGGCTTGTCATCTATGCCATATGTGCAAATTGGGTTTATCTTAATGGCATATGCATAGTTACTACGAAGAGATTGCAAATAGGACATATTATAGATCTCATGCATAGCATATGACAAGTCAAGTGGATTGTCAAACATGATGTGACCGAGAGAATTATCACATGAAATCCTATGCAACATGGCATCACAACTAATAGACTCCACATGAAAATCTTCAAACTCACCATAAATGGGTAAATCATCGCATGGGGAAATCATATTAGAATGAAGCATGGCAATAGGTTGATCAACATCATGCAAGCAATCGATGTCAAGAATGTCCACTAGTGGGACGAGATCATCACCTTCACCTTTGTTACCTTTCTCATTCCACTCATGTGGTGTAGGTGAGGTGGGAAAGACCAAATGGTGGTCATCATCTTCATATTGATGGAACCATGTGGGGGTGCATAATATTCCATTATGGCCATCGTCTTGTCCATAGGAAGGACGAAGTCGTCGAGGATCGGCGCGTCATCATAGATGGGATCTAGCACCAAATGAGAAGACACAATAGAGGTAGAGGTCAAGTCGTTAGTGTTGAAAGTGGCCTTACATGCCGTATCAACTATCTCACTCTCTCTATGTGGTGGCTCACTCACTCCCTCAAGGTAGGTGCACTCAAACTCGCATATGGTGGAGTCACTCATCTCACTCAAGTGGTGGGGGTTGTGGCTCTCCTCACATGGGAATTGGGGCAGCTCATCATATATGGGGCTAGTGGTGAACTTACTCTTACTCTCAATATGGTGGCACAAGTCACTCAAGTCATCATACGCCGCCGTGGTCGAAGGGAAAATCCCATGCTCAACCATCTCGTCACCGTCGCCGTGGATGACGGCCGAAGATGGCACATCATCACTCTCGCCTCCAAAGATGAAAGCATCATCCTCGCTCGCCACCTTGTCTCTCGCCTCCAAAGCTTGGTCCTCGAATGGCTCCGTAGTCGTAGTCGTCGCCGCGTCGTCTTGAAAAAGAGTCAAAGTAGACTCGGCATCATCAATGCCACAAAGAGGGATGGCGGTGGAGTCGAACTTGGGAGCGTCGTCTTGGAGCTCCATTGGCTTGGACATCATTGTGGTACTACCCTCATGCTCGCCGTCTTGGAGCTTGGTTTTTGAGAAGTGTGCTTGCGGTGGAGAAGCCTTGGCCTTCATGAGGTCTTGTTCCGCCTTGAGAGCACCAATGTAGTTGTCGTCGAGGGACTTGTAGTTCTCGAAGAAAATAGTCTTGTAGATATCGTTGTGCAATCCCATCATGAAGTGGAGCTTCATCGAAATGGGGTCGTCCACGCCGGCTCGTCGCAAGGCCATCTTCATCTCCTTGAAGTATTTGTCGATGGACTTGGATACTTGTATGGTGTTCTCCAATTGGCGTAGAAGATGTTCCGTGTAAGTGGGAGGCACGAACTCTCGCCGCATAGCTTTCTTCGTCTTGGTCCAATTCACGTTGAAGCTCGTCGAAGGTGTGTGAAGCCACCATGTTGACGCGTTGTCGTGGAAGTTTCTTGTGTCGCACTTCACTTGATCTTCGTAGGGAACTTGATGTACCTTGAGGTAGTCATCCATCTTGCGTTCCCACTCGAGATACTCCTCGGGTTCTTGAGTCCCATAGAAAGGAATCTCGTGGTCGTTGACGAGGTCGTAGTAGCTCATGGAAGTCGCGGACTTGAGCTTGGGAAGCTTCTCTTGAGGTGTGGGTCGGCGAAGATGCCGCAAGTTCGAAGGCGAAGATGCCTTGAAGCCACTTGGCGAAGATGCCAAGGTAGATGGTGAAGTCGTTGAGCTGTTTTTGATGTTGAGCTCGTGACCTTCACGTTCTTGTCGGTGATGGTGTCGATGCCGATGTGATCAAGTCATGGCACCGAACTCGTCGTTGTTGTTGTAGACCGAAGTAGACGTGCTTTGCCTATCCATCACAAGACTCGAGTAGAGGGTGAGTAGGAAATGAGATAAACAATACCAAGATACTGTTTCCCAAAGTTGAGGATGTATCCCGTTTCACTCAAAGTGAAATGAAAGAATAGTGGAATTGGTACCGGACTTGTTCACTCACACCTACAAATTAAAGCTTATGGTGGAGCTCGGTGAGGATAGTGGCACAAAAATTTGATGCAAACAGTTAGCAAGAGCCAATAATGTTGGAAAAGATTCACAAATTCGGAAGTGAAACAAGTAGACCAATAGCAAAATGTGGCACACGGAAACACACACACGGATAGATAAATGGGGTCGTGCAACCAAGGAATGAGCACAAAATGTGGAGTCCACGGAAACGCTCGTGTTGCACAACTCAAGAGAGACGCTAGCACGATTGCTCACTAGGAGGATATGACACTTGTGCACAACCTATAAGATTGAAAATGTATGAACTTGTTATCCCAAGTATGCTATGTGTATGATGTTCCGGTGTTTCGCACACGATGATCCAAGATGATCAAGTATGATATGATATTTTGTGATGCTATGGCTCTTTCTTACAAGCTACTTTGTCTTTCTTTTTTTCTTTGCTTAAAAGCTTATACTTTTTTTTGTATGGCCACGATGCGAAATGCACAAACCAAGATAGCAATTGTGTATATGCGGGAACAATCTTGTGACACAAGGGATGATATGATGATACCAATATGATATGGTATATATGGAATGGAAGAGCGTATCGATGATCACTAATGTGCACAAGTAATGTTGCCGGCAATACTCAAAGGCTAGTCTCGATAGGTAAGTGACGCAAAAATGGGCTAGGGGTTAACAATGCAATTGCAAGGGAATATACAATGATGTCGTCGAGGTTACCGTCCGTGTCGATGATGAGAGGTAGTGTTCTTGATGTAGACCCGTTCCTAATTAGCCAAAACACCTTAGGAAACGGAAAAACCACAACTCAAAATCTCAAGGACAAATATCAAATGGTGGTAGCGGCAATACACGATGTCGGAGTTGAAGTCACGGTCCCTAAGTAGCTGAAACACCTTATGAGACACAAGCCACAACTCCAACAAGCTCGAACAAAATTGGGTTAAGTTTGGTTGGCTATGTATAATGGGCAATGGGTATGCGGAAGTGGTAGTGGTGGTTGATGAAGAAGCAATTGTCCCTAAGTAGCCTAAACACCTTAGGAGACTCAAATCACTACGCAAGCAACCACAAATGGTATGGGAACAAAATTGGTTAGGTTGCGGAAGTCGGTGGTGGTGTAGCGGATGATGTGGTGGAAGCCCTAGGCAAAGATGCCAAAATTCCAAAAATATGATGGAGTCAAATGATTATGGTGGTATTTTTTTGTTATGGGGGATGTCAAGAGCTTCAAAACGAGCTCGAGAACGTCGAAATCGGAGTTCAGATGAATTAGTTATGGACAAAACGGTGAAACACGGGTGGCTGAATTCCCATGGGCCGGACATCCGGGGCCGGGTCCGGATTTCCGGGACCTGATGTCCAGAAACTTGCGCGACTTTGCCCTCCAGGAGCCGGATGTCCGGCCCGATGGTCCGGATGTCCGGCCCGACGATTCCAGATCGGGATTGGGACTTCCAAACTCGTTTGGGGGCGGAATTTGATGATTTTGGGGGCAAAATTTGACGGATTTTGTGGAGGAAAGATGGGGAAACTTGGGGAAATGCTAGATCCACTTGAAACCAAGCAAATCCATGGATCAAAATCAACAAAATCTCATCAAACCAATAGATCACAAAAAAAATTGGGGCTGTTTTTGGTGGGGAATTTTCGAATTTGGGGAAGAACACAACAAAACAAGGCTAGAAAACGGTGGCTCATGATACCATATGATGCGGGGTCAACCCGACTCTAGGCCGATCTTTCACGAAAAGGAGGGATCCCGCGAGGAACACGATGAACACGGGGACGAACAAGGAGAATCACAAGGGAAAACACTCAAGAACAAGTCCAATCACACATCCACTAGACAATCAAACACACAAGATCACAAGGTACATGAACAACAAAGGGAAAGATATAAGGTAAAGTTCATCCCAAATCCAAAGGAGATGGGGGCTTGAATCCTAGAAGGATCTTCTCCGTGAGGAGGTCTTGAATCCGTCGTGGATCTTCTCCGTAGAGGGGCCGAAATCTCTCCTAGGAGTAGAACCACTAAGATGAGCAAAGCTCTAGTCTAAAATGAGCTATCACGTTTGCTGACCCTAAAATGGTGGAGGTGGAGGAGTATATATAGTCTAGGGTCATGAAGGGGTAAGTGAGGGGCGAAACGGGTACATGGGCATCGGCCCGGATACATGCACGTAGGCAAGGCCGGATGTCCGGGCTGGCGGCCGGATGTCCGGGGCTTCGGGGCGAGCCGGATGTTCGGGGTCACGGCCGGATGTCCGGGCTGAAGGGGCTTGGTCCTGATGCTCTCTGGATAGGACGGTCCGGATTTCCGGGAGGAGTGCCGGATGTCCGGCCGCTGCTGAAGCGCCGGATGTCCGGCCGCTGTAGTATCAGCAGCTCCGTCATCTTCCGTCTTCTCTTCCAAGCTTCCCTCGCGGATGGTGTAGGTGTTCCTCGGCGCTTGCACTCCTCCTCGCCATCCGTGAAACTCCGACAATACCTATGCATGCACACAGGAGAAGTGTCAAGTAGTATACCATCCTCAAAGGGGTCAAGTGAACACATGTAAAGGAGATGATTCACCTTTATGTATGAGAAGTAGAGGCCGCACGTGTCACTTGCCAAACGGACTCTTGACATGGTGATGTCCTTAGGATGCTCCGCATCATGAAGCCAAATAAGATCTCCCGGTTGGAACACCATTGGTGCCTTGTTGACGTTGATCTTGGTGGTGAGACGATGGACTTGTCGCTCGATCATTGCCCTTGTATCTTCGTGCACCTTCTTGAGATGGCTTGCTCGTGCACTTGCGTCCATGTTGATGCGCTCTTGTAGAGGTAGAGGTAGGATGTCCAATGGGGACAACGGGTCGAAGCCGTAGACAACCTCGAAGGGGGACTTGCCAGTAGTCGAATGTCTTACGCGGTTGTAGGCGTACTTGGCGATGGGCAAGCATTGCTCCCATTCCTTGATGTTCTTCTTTATCAACACGGGAAGGAGCATCGAAAGCGTGCGGTTCGTCACCTCCGTTTGGCCGTTGGTTTGTGGATGGTATGCCGAAGAGAAGACTAGCTTGATTCCGAGTTTGGCGCATAGAGTTTTCCAAAAGTAGCTCAAGAACACGACGTCCCGGTCCGACACGATCGTCTTTGGCACTCCATGTAGACGAACGATCTCCCTACAAAAGAGATTTGCAACATGTGAAGCATCGTCGATCTTGTTACAAGGAATGAAATGAGCCATTTTAGAGAATCTATCGACGACAACAAACACGGAATATTTGCCATTTTGAGTCCTAGGCAATCCAAGTACAAAGTCCATGCTTATGTCTTCCCATGGATGGTATGGAATAGGAAGTGGCATGTAAAGACCATGAAATCGAGCTTTTGACTTAGCTTTGCGGCATGTAGAACATCGGTTGGTGTGGCGTGAGACGTCACGTAGCATCTTGGGCCAAAAGTAGTTCTTTGAGAGCGTAGCAAATGTCTTGTCGCGTCCGAAGTGTCCCATGAGTCCTCCTCCATGCGATTCCTGCAAAAGGAGCAAACGAAGTGAAGACTCGGGAATGCAAAGTTTGTTAGCTCTCTTAAGATATCCATCCTTTATGTAGTAACGGTCCCAAGAAGTGTGAGTCAAACACTTAGCATAAGGATTTGCAAAGAAAGGATCATGCTCATATAAATCTTTTATGTGCTCAAAGCCAATAACATTCAACTCAAGTTGTGTAACAAGCATGCATTTGCGGGAAAGCGCATCCGCCACAACATTTTCTTTGCCTTTGATGTACTTGATTACATAGGGAAATGACTCAATGAACTCACTCCACTTAGCATGACGCTTGTTTAACTTAGTTTGACCTTTGAGATACTTGAGAGTCTCATGGTCCGTATGAAGAATGAATTCATGAGGTCTAAGGTAATGTTCCCAAACACGTAAAACTCTCACCAAGGCATAAAGCTCTTTATCATAGATAGGGTAGTTAAGTTGCGCTCCGGATTGCTTCTCGCTAAAGTAAGCAATTGGGCACTTTTCTTGCATGAGCACGCCACATATGCCAGTACCACTAGCGTCACAATGAATCTCAAACGGTTTATCAAAGTTTGGTAGGGCTAGAAGTGGTGCGTGGGTAAGCAAGCTTTTTAGCTCATTGAACGCGGTGTCTTGTGAAGGACCCCAAATGAAGGGTGCGTTCTTCTTGCTCAAGGCGTGTAGAGGCATAGCAATAGTGCTAAAGTCCTTCACAAAACGTCGGTAGAAACCGGCTAGACCAAGGAAACTGCGCACTTGCATGAGATTCGTTGGTTGAGGCCAAGTTTTAATTGCTTCAATTTTAGTTTCATCAACGTGAACACCTTGTGAGTAAACGACAAATCCTAGGAAGACGACCTTGTCAACGCCAAAAGTGCATTTCTCCATATTAGCATATAAGTTCTCTTTCCGAAGGGTTTGTAAAACCATACGGATGTGTGTCACATGGTCCTCTAGCGTCTTGCTAAAAACGAGGATGTCGTCAAAGTAAACCACTACAAAGACGCCTATGTAGGGTCGAAGACAAAAATGCATAAGACGCATAAATGAATCGGGTGCTTCTGATAAACCCATTGGCATAACAAGCCAGTTATATAACCCAAATTTGGTTTTGAAAGCCGTTTTCCACTCATCACCCTCTTGAATGCGAATTTGGTAATAACCACTTTTAAGATCAATTTTCGAAAAGATGGTGGCACCACATAATTCATCAAGCATGTCGTCTAAGCGTGGGATAGGATAACGGTATCTAACGGTGCTAGCATTTATTGGGCAGCAATCAGAGCACATGCGAAAACTTCCATCTTTCTTAGGCACGAGAATAACCGGAACGGCACAAGGGCTTAAACTTTCACGTACATGACCTTTGTCGATGAGTTGTTGCACTTGCCGTTGTATCTCCTTGGTTTCCTCGGGGTTGACGCGGTAAGGAGCCTTGTTTGGAAGTGGTGCGCTGGGTATGAGGTCGATGCGGTGTTCGATTCCGCGAAGTGGAGGTAGACCCGGAGGTAGTTCATCGGGAAAGACGTCCGAGAATTCCTGCAACAATTGAGACAACACTAAAGGTAGAGGTGGTGAAGTGTTAGTAGGTTGGCTTCCCCTTTGCATAAAATCACAAGGTGAAAGACACTCGATGGGTTCTCACACACTTCTCTCATCTCACTTTTGGTGGCAAATAGCACTAGTTGCTTCTTGTCGCTCATCGTGGAGTCGCTCATATTTGGCTCATAAAAGCACAAGGTGGTGGAGTCTTCTCCTGGAGGGTGTCTTGGGTATCCCTTGGGATCTTCTCCAATTTGGAGGCCTTGAATCCGAGGTGGATCTTCTCCGAAGAGGCCGCGGTCTCGTAGGAGAGGAACCACAAAGGTCTATGATGAGCTATCCAAAAGCTACCTCGAAAGGATGGAAGTCAACGAGTATCTATTACATGAGATGACGCCGTCGGGGCGGACGTCCGCTGGTCACCGGATGTCTGATGGTTCTGGAGGGACCGGACGTCCGGTAATCCTCGGATTTCCGCTATTTATGTTATGTGGTCGATGTCACGGACGTCCGGTGGCTTTCGGTCGTCCGGTTATCTAGGAGTCGTCGGTTGTCCGGTGGACGTCGGACGTCCGATGCCTGGCAGTGTCCGGTCGTCCGGTAGGGGTCGGACGTCCGGAGCTTGTAGAGTCTCCAGCCTTCCTTCTTCTTGTTCCAAGCACTTGTCGACCTCGCCGTCTTGACCGCTGTGCAGAGCTGTCCCGTGGCCTTCATCCAAGTACCTGAGTATGCACAGAGTTTCTGATGAGGGTAGAAGCCATGTCTCATGTGAATCGGAAAGATGTCGAGAGAGGAGCGAAGTCACCTCGGTCTCGAGAGCTCTTGCACGAGCTCGAGTCATTGGTCCTTTGGGCACTTGGTGAGGCGATGAAGGGTCCATGGGGATGACCTTTGGATGCTCCGCATCAAGTTTGGAGTGTCCAGGGGAAGGAGAAGCGAAGATAAGGATACCTGGTGGTGGAATGATGATGTCCAAAAGGCGATTAAAGAGAAGAAAGAGTGCTTTCGACGCCTATACCTGGATAGGAGTGCAGACAACATAGAAAAGTACAAGATGGGGAAGAAGGCCGCAAAGCGAGTGGTCGGTGAAGCATGGGGACGGAGCAAACTAACTCCTCATGAAGGACGAGGAGATTAAGCATAGGTGGAGGGAGTACTTCGACAAGCTATTCAATGGAGAGAATGAGAGTTCTACCATTGAACTGGATGACTCCTTTGATGAGAACAACCCACATTTTGTGCGGCGAATCCAGGAGTCTGAGGTCAAGGAGGCATTAAAAAGGATGAAAGGAGGCAAGGCGGTGGGCCCTGATTGTATCCCCATTGAAGTGTGGAAAGGCCCCAGGGACATAGCGATAGTATGGCTAACCAATCTTTTCAACCCCATTTTTTGTGCAAACAAGATACCACCAGAATGGAGACGGAGTATATTAGTACCAATCTTCAAGAACAAGGGGGATGTTCAGAGTTGTACTAATTACCGTGGAATTAAGCTGATGAGCCATACAATGAAGCTATGGGAGAGACTCATTGAGCACCGCTTAATAAGAATGACAAGCGTGACCAAAAATCAGTTTGGTTTCATGCCTGGGAGGTCGACGTTGGAAGCCATTTTCTTGGTTCAACAACTTATGGAGAGATACAAGAAGCAAAAGAAGGACTTGCATATGGTGTTCATTGACTTGGAGAAGGCCTATGATAAGATACCGCGGAATGTCATGTGGTGGGCCTTGGAGAAACACAAAGTCCCGCAAAGTACATTACCCTCATCAAGGACATGTACGATAATGTTGTGACAAGTGTTCGAACAAGTGATGTCAACATCGATGACTTCCCGATTAAGATAGGACTGCATCAGGGGTCAGCTTTGAGCCCTGATCTATTTGCCTTGGTGATGGATGAGGTCACAAGGGATATACAAGGAGATATCCCATGGTGTATGCTCTTTGCGGACGATGTGGTGCTAGTTGACGATAGTCGGATGGGGGTAAATAGAAAGTAAGAGTAATGTTGGTTTAAACCATGATATTCGTGCAAGATTTCAGTATATTCCTCATTGCATTACTGGTATGTACGTTCGTGCTTGTACCTTTGAGAGACAAATACAGGAGGATGCATTGTGTCACTACAACAACTACTATTCCAGTTCATGCTCACCACCACTGGTTGGTTTCTCCACCATTGCACCTACTAGAACAGCCACACCTCTGATTGTGAGCGTGACATCATCTAAAGTGTATGATACATTGTCATCGTCCATACCTACATCAGCTACGTCTTTGCAACAAGGTAACAGTAAAATCAATGATGATATAACTTCACATGAGGATGATGCATATCTAGTTAACTTGAATACATCATGTATTGAATTACCTGTTGATTTGAGCACACCACCTAGTTTAGATAATCATGTTACTGTCATGAATGCGTCATGTGATCAAACAACTGAAATACCAACAATTTTGAGAGCACCCATTGAATTAACTGTTGATGCAAAAGAATCATGTGAATCGGAGAATAAATCAGATTTGGATAAAATACATTTGAAAATAATTGTGCCAATGTTTAATCATTTTGATATGACCTCTAATCTTAGTGACGATTCTATGTCAAATGACTTATTGCATGTTTGCTTATTTAAGCATGTTGTAGCCTGTGAATTTCATGCAAGTAAGGTTTATTCACCAATGTTGGGATGGTTTAATGATGAACATTGTCAATATTTTGATATGAATAAGAGCTTCACTTATTTGCGCAAATTGAGTTGCAATATTTTCATGCCTTCTACTTCTCGTGATAATATTTTGGCTTTATATTTTATGAACTACGAAAGTTACTCATCTATACATGTGTCATATGTGCAAAAATTAAGGGAAGTAAAAATGGATGACATATACATATACAACATTTACACCTTGTCTATTTTCTTACCCAAATTTCAGATTAAGCAATGCCGAGGACGGCTTTATTTTCAAGAAAGGGGGGATGATAAGGACATGAGTACCTTGGATACGATCAAAAATATTGCATACATGTATATTTGTGAGGTGATTTCTAATGCAAACTATGCAACAATTTATTTATGTCATCCAGGACAAAAATACTTCACAGACTTTTGTGCCATGTCTAATTCCAGGTGTATGGGACATTTGTACAATCCACATACGAAGATAAGGGAAAAAGAGAAGTTTAGGTGCTGTTCAAAAAGTTCTCTCACGTCACTTTTGGGCCAAGAGAAGATAGAGTCCAAGTCTCTCACGTTCTGCATCCAGATTCAGACTGCACAGACATACCTCACTCAAAACGGAAAGAACTCCTTCATACGAACTCCGAATTGGGTGTTTCTTTTTTTGTTTGAAACTATATTTAGTACACTTTCCAACCCAATTGGATTCACCTTCAAATTCGTCCGGAGCGTTGAGATATCAACGAAACAATCTGATGGTGCAGCAGAATCCGAGTCAAACTACAAATCCAAAGGTGTTGCATCACCTCCACTTGGGCCCATGAGCCTTGTACGACCTAGGGTTAGTTTTAGGCTGCCTTGGGACGTCCTTCCACCTCCTTGGCCGCCACCCCTTGCTCCTATATAAGTAGATCCATCTAGTAGCTTTTTCTTTGGGATTTGTTTAGTCAAAAGTTAGCCATTGCAACTTCGTGTACTTCGTTTGTGTCCAACGACCAGACCAAGACCGCTTATGGATCCCCACCTTTATCAATACATCATCTATATATGCAATATTCAGATTGCTTCATCATATTCTTGCTTGTTCTTCGATTGCATGCATGAATAGACCTTCGTGGTCAGGCTGATCGTGCTTCTCGCATTTTCAGTAACCCCTGGAGATTGGTTTAGCGATTGCTAAGGCGCAACGTTGGGCACGTTTGTAGTCGGATCGTCAAAGTCATCTCCACCAAATCGATAGTTATCATCTCATCGAAAGATCGAGCCCCTCACCTCTATCACTATCGTTTTGGAGGAAGTCGACTTGGACGATCCGACTACGAACGTGCGTGGACGTCGCGCCTTAGCAATCGCTAAACCAACTCCGAGAGGTTATTGACCACGCCGGAGCAGGAATAACCTGACCACGAAGGTCTGTTTCCTGCAGGCAAACGAAGAACAAGCAAGAAACTGAGATTGCAATCTGGATATTGCGAATTCAAGAGGAAAGCTTTATTGATCAAGTGGGGTTCTTTGACGTCTTTGTCTGGTCGTTGAACACAAACGAAGTACGCGAAGTTGCAGTTATGGAGAACTTTAATCTAAACAAAACCCAAAGTCTAAATGACGCCCTAAGGGCTGTATATATGGGGAAAAGAGGGGGGAATTTCCTGGCCCTTGGTGGAGGGGTCCGAAACCAACCCTAACTCTTGTTTCCCCACACATACAGACTCTAAAAACAGCCTATACTCAAGTATTTCAAAATTACATGGGCCTGGCCCAATAATAAGGTGATGCAGCACCTATAATAGCCTCTGGACGAAATTTATGAAGTGGCATCTTGTATATTTCGTCCAAGGCTTCACGCACTCATTATGGTGGCTTCAAAGTCCTAAAATCATCACTTGTAACTCCATTCTTGTTCCCCTTGCGCATGCCATCATCTCCATGCTTGATCTTGATCCAATGTTCATCCTTCTTGTCCAAGCTAGGCCCTTCATTTGTAAGAAAGACAAATGTATCCTATTTAGGCAGCATCATATTCTCATGAACATTAGATTCATTACCAAGAAACGAAAGTACCGGGTAATTTAATTGGCGTGCGCGAGCTCTAGTAATTGGTCCTGTATATGTGTCAGTTGGAGCTGTGGGTGTAACCTTGTTAGTGATGTCCTCATCAGTACTACTTGGTGTGAGGAGGAGGAGGTTAGCCTTGATGGGCAGGTCGTGCCTCAGAAGAACACTTTTCAGTATTTGGGGTCAATGCTGCAAGAGGATGGGGGTATTGATGAAGATGTGAACCATCGAATCAAAGTTGGATGGATGAAGTGGCGTCAAGCTTCTGGCATTCTCTATGACAAGAGAGTGCCACAAAAGCTAAAAGGCAAGTTGTACAGGACGGCAATTCGACCCGTAATATTGTATGGCACTAAGTGTTGGCTGACTAAACGGCGACATGTTCAACAATTAGGTGTGGCGGAGATGCGTATGTTGAGATGGATGTGTGGCCTCACGAGGAAGGATCGAGTCTGGAATGATGATATACGAGATAGAGTTGGGGTAGCACCAATTGAAGAGAAGCTTATCCAACATCGTCTGAGATGGTTTGGGCATATTTAGTGCAGGCCTCCAAAAGCTCTAGTGCATAGCGGATGGCTAAAACGTGTGGAGAATGTCAAGAGAGGTCGGGGTAGACCGAATTTGACATGGGAGGAGTCTGTTAAGAGAGACCTGAAGGATTGGAGTATCACCAAAGAACTAGCTATGGGTAGGGGTGCGTGGAATCTTGCTATCCATGTGCCAGAGCCATGAGTTGTTCACGAGATCTTATGGGTTTCGCCTCTAGCCTACCCCAACTTGTTTGGGACTAAAGGCTTTGTTGTTGTTGTTGTTGTTGTTGTTGTTGTTGTTGTTGTTGTTGTTGTTGTTGTTCAAAGTAGTCATTATGCACTAATAACATAGCAACAGTGCTATCATACCTAACTCTGCGGGCTAACAGGGCGCATTAAATGCACTACTTAATGTCATGTCAATAGTTGCCCGGCAAGGCTTGCCGGGCTATCTTGCCAGCTCCGCGCCTGCTTGCTTGACACGTCGCAGGACGGGTGTCATCTGCGGGTTCTTCCTGTAAGGAGAGGCTGCCATGTGGCTAATGGATGTCACTTAGTCACTCTACGGCTTGACAACATACTGATCGACGACATGAGTCGTCATGGAGCGGTTGGCGAGGTGGTTTAGCCTCCGCGAGTCCCAGCAGGCTTTGCCGGGACGCCTTGGTTGTCTTCTTCTGGGGATGGCCTCGCCCCTTGCCGAGCTCGCCTGCCTGGCAAGGGAGGCCTTTCTCTTGGCGATATCTTGCTTCTCTGGCTTGGTCTTAGTTCCTCTGGTCTGTTTGTTGGTTCCTCGAACCTCTTGGTCTCTTGTACTCTGACTTGGGCCGGTGCTTCAATCTTGTTTCCGTGCCTGTGCACAGTCAGGGCAACAGACCCAGGGTTTGTTGCACCGACAGGTAGGATGGGAAGCATCCATATTAACGGTGTAGTCCTCAAACTCTGGCGAAAGTGGCAAATGGTCACGGTCCAACAGAATGTTCCTGTTTGTACCCTTGGAGTTATAAGAACCTGAATATGAGGGGCAAATCCAGAAGATCTCTTCTGATGAGTAGCTATCCTCTTGATTGTTTCTACAATGAGATCCATGACTTTGAACTTTTCATGTTGATCAATGTGATGCAACATATTTACGGAGTGACCACGAATCATCTTATCATCACCTGACTTGAGCATCATTGTATGCCTCATGATGGTGTTGGAAGTAGCTAGCCCCGCCAACAAGAAGTAGACTGAGCCAAACAAGTCATACTCTTTGTACTCATTAGGGATTTCCTTATACATGTTGGCCATGGATTTGTGATCCATCTTTGGCTTTGCATACACATTCATATCCGTTTCATTAGCTTTGGGCACGCCCAGCAATGTGGCCCACTCAAGCAAACTGGACTCGTACCTGACACCTTCAGTCATCCATACAATCTTTCCAATTGGATAGAAGTGAGTTGTGGAGTAAAATTGCATGATCAGGTCATCATTCCATGCAGTCAACTTCTTACCCATGAATGCATCAACATCAACAGTCCTGAAATCTTCATGAATGTGGGGAAATTTGTCTTTATGAAGATCAATATATTTCCAATCCACCCAATTTATGTCACTCACAATGGGCTTCTTATCAAGCAAAATAGTCTCATAAAAGTCTTGCTGCTCTTTGGTGTTAAATCAATAGTCAACAGCAGTTATCCTTCTGATGGAGTAGGGGTCAGACTCTCTCCATTTCCTTAAGCCCTTGTCTTTCCTCTTCTTCGTGTTCTCAGCAATAGGATGAGCATCATTATGCGCTGGCAACTTGGGTCTCAGCTTCAGAAGCACTAGGACATCCTATTCTTCTTCCCTTTCAGGCACTGGGTTCTTGTTCTTTTCAGCAGCAGATATGTTTCTGATAGTCTTCCCTCTAGCCTTGGAAGTAGGTGTCTTAGGCTTGGACTTGGAGGTGGGTGCACTCTTCATAGCATTTGCCATGTGCTTGTATTTCTTAGTAGGAGGAGGGTTAGTAGCAGGCTCTTCCTCTTCTTCTTCAGGCATGTCATCTCTCCTCACGAAGATGGGTTTGAAGGTAACTCGAACTGACTCCTTCCCCGCCCTCTTTTTCTCGGGTTGCTCCTCCTCTGAAATCTTGTCCTTCTTGGACAAAGGAACCTTTCTCACCGTTGTTCTCACCTTGGAGCTGGCAAAACGCTTTCAATTGGTAGCAGTGCCATACTCCTTTGCAAGAACCACTCTCTTTGCCTTTTTTGATGTTACCTCCGTTGCAGCAAAATCTTCATCTTCGACATCTAAAGTTTTCTTCTTCTTTGATCTAGTGGCTGCCTTTGGAAAATCTGGAGAGCTTCTCTCTCCTTCAAAGAAACTGCCCTCAGGACTTGACCATGCACTCAAGTCAATGCTCTGTTCGTCTGACATGTTTCGTACTCACCTGCGTCTGACATAGCTAACACCACACCTGTGAAGTAGATAGGGTAGAGTGGAATGGATGAGCATCAGAAAAACACAACTTTTTGCGAAAATTTTGAGTAAAAAATTCATTTATAGGTTTTCACAGAAGTGATATCGGAGTCACCGAGTGATGAGGACATGACTACCTTGGATACGACGAAAAATATTGCATACATGTATATTTGTGAGGTGATTTCTAATGCAAACTATGCAACAATTTATTTATGTCATCCAGGACAAAAATACTTCACAGACTTTTGTGCCATGTCTAATTCCAGGTGTATGGTACATTTGTACAATCCACATATGAAGATAAGGGAAAAACAAAAGTTTAGGTGATGTTCAAAAATTCTCTCACGTCACTTTTGGGCCAAGAGAAGATAGAGTCCAAGTCTCTCACGTTCTGCATCCAGATTCAGACTGCAGAGACATACCTGACTCAAAATGGCAAGAATTCCTTCATACAGACTCCGAATTGGGTGTTTCTTTTTAGTTGGAAACTAGATTTTGTACACTTTCCAACTCAATTGGATTCACCTTCAAATTCGTCCGGAGCGTTGAGATATCTACGAAATAATCTGACGCTGCAGCAGAATCCGAGTCAAACTACAAGTCCAAAGGTGTTGCATCACCTCCACTTGGGCCCATGAGCCTTGTACGACCTAGGGTTAGTTTTAGGCTGCCTTGGGACGTCCTTGCACCTCCTTGGCCGCCACCCCTTGCTCCTATATAAGTAGATCCATCTAGTAGCTTTTTCTTCGGGATTTGTTTAGTCAAAAGTTAGCCATTGCAACTTCGTGTACTTCGTTTGTGTCCAACGACCAGACCAAGACCGTTTACGGATCCCCACATTTATCAATACATCATTTATATTTGCAATATTCAGATTGCTTCATCATATTCTTGCTTGTTCTTCGATTGCATGCAGGAATAGACCTTCGTGTTCAGGCTGATCGTGCTTCTGGCATTGTCAGTAACCCCTGGGGATTGGTTTAGCGATTGCTAAGGCGCAACGTCGTGCACGTTTGTAGTCGGATCATCAAAGTCGTCTCCACCAAATCGATAGTTATCATCTCATCGAAAGATCGGGACACCTTCGCCTCTATCAAGTGGTATCAGATTTCCAGGTTGCTCGGTGAGATTTTACAGTTTTTCGTAGATTAGATCGAGTCTGTTCTTCATACCTACATTCCACGAAAAAGCCAAAAAAGGATTAGTTCATCATATCCGAGCCAGTCTGAGCCTTTGCAATTTTGTTTTCATTGTTTGCATTATTGAATTATCGGTTGCATCGTCGTGTCGAGTTGCTGGTCTTAGTGTCTAGTTCGTTAGAGTTTCGAGTTCTATTCACATTAGTCATGTCGCCGCTGCATCGTTATCCCTTCCGCTGTCCACCACCTCGTGCAACCCATCGTTCATTGTCACAATCATAGTTGAAGTCGTTCGCATCTTTGCTTGATCCAATCTGCATCTTATCTAGTTTGTCTTGGAAAGAGGGAGAAAGAAAGAAAAAGACAGAGAAAAAAAAGAGGAGAGAAAGAAAAAGGAAAAAAGTGTGAGAAAAAAGAAAAAGAAAAAGAAGGAAAAGAAAGTTGGAGAGAGTGTTGTTGTATATTCTGCTTGGCAGTTGATTTCATCATTATCTTTACTACCGTTGTGATCTTCACTTATATCTTGCTGTCCAGAGCTAATTCATATCCTTTATTGATGCTAGTTGTGCTACACCGTGACATCATTAGTGTTCTAGGCTCGCTCTCTAGTCCGGTCTAGCCTAGGACCAGCACAGTACCGCCGTTGAGCGTTTATTCAACATTGCATCTCTGAATTGATTATTGCTAATCTTTTGCTACCATATATAAAGCCAACCCAGCTCCACATATTTCTACACCGTTACGTACGTTCACCTGGCAATCACTTTACTCAATCTTTGGAGTTATTTGACACCGCTGGTTGCCCATCACCACCTGCTGCATGGTAAGAACTTGTAAGATATTGATATTTGCTTTACTGTGAGCGCTTTACCACCACATCCTAGTAGTTCATAGGAACATTATTTTTGAATTTTGTTTCTTGTTTCTACTAATCATGGCAGGTTCAAGAGTCAGTTGGGCTTCATCGATCGTGGGAGACGTGTCATCACCTCAGAAAATACAACCACCATCACAAGAGGTACAAAGACATCAGAATGCACACAAAAAGGTTCTTATTTCCATGCCACCTTTTCATGGTCGTTTTAAACCTAATTTATATATTGAATGAGAGTTCAACATCAATAATATATTTGCTTCCCATAGTTTTGATGAACATAAAAAAGTTAAGGTTGCGGTTGGTTCTTTCACTGGTTATGCTTTAGTTTGGTGGAGTGAATATTGTCGGTTATACCCTAATCATGTACCTACTACTTGGGATGATTTAAAACTTGTGATGAGAGATAGATTTGTCGATGTTCATTATACTCGTGGCATGATTAAAAAACTACAACATTTGAAACAAGGTAGTGACACCGTAACAAAATATTATGATGATTTACGAACTACCTTGTTGCACTCCTTTTTAGAGGAAAGTGAAGATGATTTTATGGATAGATTTTGGGGAGGATTAAACCGTGATATTCAGGAGATGCTAATTCATGAAGAGTGTTATCCTATGGACCATTTGTTTCGTCTTGCTTGTAGTGCTGAACAAGAAATAAAACGACGTATTGTCCATAAGGAGAATAAGCGCCAGGTGCACATTCCAAGAGATGATACGGTTGTTCCTTCCATTACTAGGCGTACTATGACAGACACATCCGTTGTTGTGAGGACTACATCACCTCCACCATGTGACACATCACCTTCGACAGTGCCTGCATCATCTGAGTTGATCATAAGAGGTAATGACAAAGGTACGATCTTCCACCTCCACATGAGTATGATGAATGCCTTGTCAATTTAAATGAACCATGCGATGAGCTATCCACTATTTTGACCACACCAACTATTTTAGAGGAATATGTTCGTGATTTGACTTTGCCATGTGATCAAACAATTGTGAGTGAACCAACTGAATTAACTATTGATGCGAAAGAACCATTTGAATCAAGGAATAAATCAGATTTGGATCAAATACGTGTGAAAACAGTTGTGCCAATGTTTAATCATTTTGATATGACCTCTAATCTTGGTGATGGTTCATCAAGGTTGGGATGGTTTAATAATGAGCATTGCCAATCTTTTGTAACGATTAAGAGCTTCACTTATATGTGCAAATTGAGTTGCAATATTTTCATGCCTTCTACTTCTTGTAATAATATTTTGGCTTTATATTTTATGAACTACGAAAGTTACTCATCTATACATGTGTCATATGTGCGAAAATTAAGGGAAGTAAAAAATGGATGACATATACATATACAACATATACACCTTGTTTATTTTCTTACCCACATTTCAGATTAAGCAACACCGAGGATGGCTTTATTTTCAAGAAAGGGAGGATGATGAGGACATGACTACCTTGGATACGACCAAAAATATTGCATACATGTATATTTGTGAGGTGATTTCTAATGCAAACTATGCAACAATTTATTTATGTCATCCAGGACAAAAATACTTCACAGACTTTTGTGCCATGTCTAATTCCAGGTGTATGGGACATTTGTACAATCCACATATGAAGATAAGGGAAAAACAGAAGTTTAGGTGATGTTCAAAAATTCTATCACGTCACTTTTGGGCCAAGAGAAGATAGAGTCCAAGTCTCTTATGTTCTGCATCCAGATTCAGACTGCACAGACATACCTGACTCAAAACGGCAAGAACTCCTTCATACAGACTCCGAATTGGGTGTTTCTTTTTTTGTTGGAAACTAGATTTCGTACACTTTCCAACCCAATTGGATTCACCTTCAAATTCGTCCTGAGCGTTGAGATATCTACGAAACAATCTGATGCTGCAGCAGAATCCGAGTCAAACTACAAGTCCAAAGGTGTTGCATCACCTCCACTTGGGCCCATGAGCCTTGTACGACCTAGGGTTAGTTTTAGGCTGCCTTGGGACGTCCTTCCACCTCCTTGGCTGCCACCCCTTGCTCCTATATAAGTAGATCCATCTAGTAGCTTTTTCGTCGGGATTTGTTTAGTCAAAAGTTAGCCATTGCAACTTCGTGTACTTCGTTTGTGTCCAACGACCAGACCAAGACCGCTTACGGATCCCCACATTTATCAATACATCATTTATATTTGCAATATTCAGATTGCTTTATCATATTCTTGCTTGTTCTTTGACTGCATGCAGGAATAGACTTTCGTGGTCAGGCTGATCATGCTTCTGGCATTGTCAGTAACCCCTGGGATTGGTTTAGCGATTGCTAAAGCGCAACGTCGTACACGTTTGTAGTCGGATCGCCAAAGTCGTCTCCACCAAATCGATAGTTATCATCTCATCGAAAGATCGGGACACCTTCGCCTCTATCACTCGCCTCTATCGCTCTGATACCCCTTGATAGAGGCGAAGGTGTCCCGATCTTTCGATGAGATGATAACTATCGATTTGGTGGAGACGACTTTGACGATCCGACTACAAACGTGCACGACGTTGCGCCTTAGCAATTGCTAAACCAATCCCAGGGGTTACTGACAATGCCAGAAGCACGATCAGCCTGACCACGAAAGTCTATTCCTGCATGCAGTCGAAGAACAAGCAAGAATATGATAACGCAATCTGAATATTGCAAATATAAATGATGTATTGATAAATGTGGGGATCCGTAAGCGGTCTTGGTCTGGTCGTTGGACACAAACGAAGTACATGAAGTTGCAATGGCTAACTTTTGACTAAACAAATCCCGACGAAAAAGCTACTAGATGGATCTACTTATATAGGAGCAAGGGGTGGCGGCCAAGGAGGTGGAAGGACGTCCCAAGGCAGCCTAAAACTAACCCTAGGTCGTACAAGGCTCATGGGCCCAAGTGGAGGTGATGCAACACCTTTGGACTTGTAGTTTGACTCGGATTCTATTGCAGCGTCAGATTGTTTCGTAGATATCTCAACGCTCAAGACGAATTTGAAGGTGAATCCAATTGGGTTGGAAAGTGTACGAAATCTAGTTTCCAACAAAAAAAGAAACACCCAATTCGGAGTCTGTATGAAGGAGTTCTTGCCGTTTTGAGTCAGGTATGTCTGTGCAGTCTGAATCTGGCTGCAGAACGTGAGAGACTTGGTCTCTATCTTCTCTTGGCCCAGAAGTGACGTGAGAGAACTTTTTGAACAGCACCTAAACTTCTGTTTTTCCCTTATCTTCATATGTGGATTGTACAAATGTCCCATACACCTGGAATTAGACATGGCACAAAAGTCTGTGAAGTATTTTTGTCCTAGATGACATAAATAAATTGTTGCATAGTTTGCATTAGAAATAACCTCACAAATATACATGTATGCAATATTTTTGGTCGTATCCAAGGTAGTCAAATCCTCATCACCGAGTGGATGGTTTCGGTACCACCGAAGCTGTTTTAGAGACAATACCACACAGTCTCAGTTAGATCGAGATGTGTTTCTGTCTGTCCGACAAGCTAGGGTTCTACTGAGACTTTATACTTGGACTCACCGATCTGCACTACTTGGTGGCACCGAAACGTGCCAAATCGGTGATTCTGATTCTTTCCTTTTGATCGTTCTGGGGTTAGTTCTACGCAAACCTGACCCCAATTTATTTAAATCCAATCTAATATATGGAATTAGTATGAGGAATAGATATTACAATATGTGGCAAGAACAACGTCACAAACCCTAGTGCATTGAATCTGAAATTGAAGCACGAGGGGATCAAATTTTACCCAAACTTGGCGCAAATCCTCTATGGCGGCAATAGTGAGAGAGATTCATGTTGACGGTGCTGGAATCCAACAGCGAGGGCGTGTTGGATGCAAAAGTGATTGTCCAAAGACTTGGCGACGACAGCTCGTGCGAGGTCGAAACAAGTGGAGAAATTTCAACTGTACGGTCTCGCTGGGTATATATATCCATCGGCTGTAAGTGGCTTCAAGTGAAACAACTCGGTGGCACCAAGAAGGAAAATCAAATCAATTTAAATGACTTCAGTTTGACCGAGTGTGAGTGAATTGGGCCAACCGAAAGCATGTGGAAGGTTTTGGAGTTTGGTCCTTCCAGATCGGTGACTCTGAATGTGCCTCACCCAGAGGGTCCGCAATAGACTTGTTCAAGATTTTGTGATGTAGCAAGAATAGAATTTGAGACAAGAAATAATAGATAGCTAAAAGGAGGTGCTTAGGCATTCTTGTACATCCACTTGGCCAGAAAAACCAAGACAAAACAGAAATGGATGTCCTCGAATGAAGAAAACATACATACCAACATGCTCACACAATAAGATAGGAAACAAAATATGTGTCAAACATGCACAACCAATTCTAGCATCTATCAGGTAATTGGCGATGACTAGGTCATCTATATATGAGTGTATTGACTTAGGAGCCAAATGAAAACATTTGATCATAGGTCATACTCATCGTAACACAATTGGGGTTACCACTTTTGCATAAAGCATTAATGTGTTCACACCATTAGAGTTGCTTTGGCTCAAGTCTTAGAGTAAAGCTCCCCCTAGATGTGATATCGCCCTAAATATGGATGAACTAACCTTGGGTTTTGTCGATGATGACTTCATGTAGATAGTGAAGATATGGATGCTTAATGTTGTTGTAGTCCATCAAGAATTGGGAGCAATCCTTTAGATTTGCGCATTGTCAATACCTACATGGGTTAGTCCCACAGGAACAAACAACAAGAATATCCATGGACATGGAGTGAAATGCAAAATAATGATGTCCATAAATGCATTGAAGACCTTGTCCCTTGTCTTACCAAGAAGAGGGTTTGTGACTCCTAGAACTAGTGCATGATGTGGCAATTGGTTGGACAAGTTCTTTGCCTAAAATAATATGAGTGAAATATATTCGGGGAGTCACCCTCAAGAACACTCTGGTTCTTATTCTTTGGGAGCCACGTCAACTTGATGGGAATCCTTGGAGTTGTGGTTGAACTTGATGAACTAGAGCTTGATGAATTCTTGGGAACCCACTTGACCATGGCTTGAGGTGCTTCTTCAAATGAATCAATCTGTTCTTGAAGCTTGCCCTTGCCTTTTTAGCTTGTGCTCTTGTGGTGGAAGGTCATCTTAAGTTGTGTTCCTCATCTTGGGGTATTGACCTTCTTCCAACTCAATTCCATCGGCGTTGAACTTTCGTTCATAACCAACACCTTGGTTCTTGAGGTGTCTTCCTTGCCTACGTACAATTTCCTCAAATTGCTTACTCTCGGCAAGACTCTTGTAAACACATTTCTCTATAATTCCTTTCAATAAGCTATTTTCTAGGTCAAGTGTAACTTGGCTAAGGGAATCATTAGTAGAATCAAGAGAACTACTAGAAGCAACAACATTGGATTTAGCATTGTTATTGTTACTACTAGATGAAGAACCTTTCTTACTCTTGTTACTAGCTTGAGTAAATTTAATTTGTGTCATAAAAGTAGACAAGAGAAGACGTTTGCCAAGATAAGAATAACTCTTCTTTCGAAGATCGTCATTGATAGCTTTTAGAAACTCATGTTCTTGCTCTAAAGTGAGCTTCTCGAAGCATAGCTTCTCATGAGATCTAAGGGGCTCTCTATGATCTTCTTGAGTTGTTTCATGGTCTAACTTAAGAGTGTTTAGTTATTTAGTTAGACACACAATCTCCTTCTTATAATTGTCATTTGTTTCATCTTCTATCATGATTACTAGTAAGTTCATTATAGCTCACATCACTAGTATTATCAGCAAGCAAATTGTCATCACCTAGCAAATCATCTTCATCACTATTGAAATCAAGATATTCGGGACGTGATACCTTGGGGCCTTTAGCCATGAACCATTTTCCAATTCCTTCATTTTGTGAATCAAATATGTCATAGGAGTTGGACGACACTAGAGTAAGTATGGCAACACCTTCGTCTTGACAATAGTTGGAGTCGGAGTGATAACTTCCTTCTTATTGGTTGTCGGAGTCGAAAATCAATTCACCAACATGAGCTTGATGTCTTATTCTTGTTTAGATATTTGATGACTTTTTCCTTTCTGAATCTTTACGTCTCTGAGAGGGTCTTTGTTCATAACGGTCATCTCTACTCCTTCTATGTCTCTTAGGTGATTCATCTCTTTTACTTTTCTTTCTAGGCGAGTCTTCTCTTTTCTTGTGAGGTGTCGTACACTCATTGGAGTAGTGTCCGGGTCTTCCACAATTGTAGCAATTACGGTCATGACTTGATGATCTTGGCTCATAGTAGGATCTTGACTTGGAGCTTCTATCTTTGCTTCGATTCTTGTAGATTTTTTTAATTCGTTGACCATTAAGCTTATCTCTTCATTGGAAACTGATTTGTAACTTGAGGTAGTGGGGGCATCACTTGAAACTTTGTAACCACCACTTAACTTATTGTGGAGCTCCTCCTTATCCTGGAGTGACATTTCGTGAGCAACAATTCTTCAAATGACTTCCATAGGATTGAGATCTTCGTAATTTACTATCATTTGGAACAATGTCCACACAGTATCGTATTTTCCATTCAAGGTTCTAAGAATTTTCTTGATGATGAATTAATCAGTCACCTCTTCACTTCCTAAGCCAACGATCTCATTTGTGCTGAGAGCAAGCCTAGAGTACATCTCGGCGACTCCTTCACCATCCTTCATCTTGAACTTGTCAAGTTGACTTTGAAGCACATCCAACCTGGATTATTTGTGGAAGTCGATACCTTTGTGCATATCAACCAAAGTATCCCAAATTTCCTTGGCATTATCGAGGCGGCTAATATTGTTGAACTCTTCAGGGCACAAACCATTGAAGAGAATGTCACAATCTTGAGCATTGTATGGCAACATCTTCAGTTCTTCCACGGTTGCTTCATGATCCCTCTTTGCAATCCTCAAAGTATTCATCTTGCAGGCCAATACGAACAATAGCACAAACCACGGGTTATGACCAAGAATATTCTTTTTCATCTTATGCTTCCAACTAGCCAAATTTGTACCATCCTCTGTGGTGGTAGTTTCCCTCACTAGATGCCATACTCTCCTCGGTTGTGAAACCAATTCAATGGAGACAAACGGTATAATACCACTTGTATGATGGAAAGTATGTCCAGAGGGGGGTAGACTACTTGACCAAATAAACCTAAGATTTTCCCAATTTCAGTTGTTTGCAGTTTTTAGCAATTATAGCAAGTCAAGTTTCAACCTACACATGCAATTCTAAAAGTGAAGTAGTGCAAAGTGAAACATTGCACATCTAAGTAAAGGAGGGGTTTGGACAAGGCAAATGCAACGTGGACACGGTGATTTTTGGCATGGTTTCGATAGGTGGTGCTATCGTACGTCCACATTGATGGGGACTTCAACCCACAAAGGGTGACGGTTGAGCGAGTCCACAGAGGGCTCCACCCATGAAGGGTCTATGAAGAAGCAATCTTCTATATTACACCATGGCTCATGTCCATGAAGGACTACCCGCACTCGGGTAGATCTTCACGAAGTCGGTGATCTCCTTGCCCTTACATACTCCTTGGTTCAACTCCACGTTGTCTTGGAGGCTCCCAAGTGACATTAACCAATCTAGGAGACACCACTCTCCAAAGGTAATAGATGTTGTGTTGGTGATGAACCCCTTTCTCTTGTGCTTCAAACAGTAGTCTCCTCAACACTTAATCTCTTTCTCACAGATTTTGCTTGGGTAGGAGAAGGATTTGACTAGAAAGCAACTTGAACAGGCTAGAAATCAAGGTTCAAACAGTAGGAATAAAATCTCTTGATCTCAACACATGAGAAGGTGGTTCTCTCTCAGAAAATGAATGGTGGAAGTTGGGTTTCATTCTGAAGTCTATATTACTGAGTAAGAGGGGGTGGAGGGGTATAAATAGGCAGCACCAAAAATCCAACCGTTACCAGCTTTTGACCTAACTCAGTGGGACTGAAGTGATATACTCGCTGAGACTGCCTAGTGCAAAAGACTTGACTGTTAGCATTTTTGGTGAGACCAATTATACAATCTCGTTGGGACCAAAGTGCAATGGAAAAGCCAGAACCTCGTTTCGGTAATTCCGATCAATTTCACGCGGTGATTCCGAAATGAAGTGATTTCATCACACAAACATGGCTAGGCCATCTTGGTAGGACCGAGAGTCATTTCGGTCAGACATAAATGTTAGGGTTTTGGCTATGATAGAAGAAGGGTCATCTCAGTGGGTCCATAATGGAATGTATCAGTGGGACCAAAATGATGAATTAGGGTTTGGAACAAATGTGTTTTGGGAAAGTGATTGAGGGATTTGGAGCAATAGCACTTAGAACTTTGAGCAACAACCTCATCAACAATACCTCACCCCCTTTTAATAGGATTGGCTTTACTAAGGGACTCAATGTGATCTTGGATCCCTAAAACAAAAATGTAGAGTCTTGGGGTAGCCAAATTTGTTCTTCATATTTTGAGGGGTCCACAACCATTAGTCCATGCCATGCCAATCATTGATCTTTCTGAAATTTATCATCAATGTTCATTAGATCAATGGCATATATGTTGTTATTAATTACCAAAACATCCCCGGGATTAGTTGCACTTTCAGCATCCAAAAACCTTAAACCCAGTTTCATGTCATGAGAGTCCACTATATCTACCTATGGGTTGATATGATCGTTCAAGTAAATTTTCGCCAGTGCAAAGCAATAAAATTGCTCCAAAATAAGTATGATCATTTATGGGAATGGAAAATAAGCTTTGTACGATCTTGTAATGGCAAAGAAATAAAAGCGAAGGACTTCATAATAAAGGTTGCTATCACAAGGGGCGATATAATGTGACGTTCCTTTACATCATGAGCTTGTACATCCAAAAATAAAAAGCGCATGACAACCTCTACTTCCCTCTACGAAGGGCCTATCTTTTTACTTTATGCATTTACTTTTATGCACGAGTCAATAGTGTTTCTCTCTATTCCGCTTTTATTTTCTCTTGGCAAGCATCATGTGGTGGGGAAAGATCCGGGTATATGTATTCAGTTGGATGCATGTGATCATAAGTTATTATTGTTGACATTACCCTTGAGGTAAATAACTTGGGAGGCGAAACTATAAGCCCCTATCATTCTATGTGCCTCAATAATACTTTTTCTCCATAAGTATGTCGTGAGTGTCAAAAGACTAAATGATAGTTGACTATGTGTACTTGCCAAAAAAAATATCTTACATGGACTCCTTCTGATGATATGATAAATTGTAATTGTTTTGATGACCGAAATCATTTGTTAGTTTTGAATAAAGTTTGTGGTTCATACTTAATCTTGTGAATGAATTGTCACTTTAGCATGAGAAGTTTTGTGACAATATATTGTTGTTCTAATAATTATCATGGTGCTTCACTAAAAAAAGACACATCCATGACATTATAGCCCAAACCAAAACTTTTTATCTCATGCTTATGACACTTCTATGACAATAATTTTGACAAAAACATGTGTCATCATAGATGTGGTCGGATCCTACTTCTATGAACAAACTATGACATAAATTGGGCTTTTCGTCTTGGGCGGGCCGGAGACGCACATGCGTGACATTTCTTTGGTCCATACATGACGTAAAAAATGTGGTGGAAGTGAGGGCGAAGAAATTTTTGGGGAGTTCCCGGTTACGGTGGGTAGTCGGAGCAGAGCGATGCAGTGTGGTTTGTGCGATTCTCTCATACGTGTGTGTATGAGGCGCTCGCCAACTGAACCCGAGCAAGGTGTTCACTTACTGAAGCCGAGCGATCAATCGATCCCACTATGTACATAAGTTGATCGATCCCTTCTCTACTAACTGAACCCGAGCGATTCCTTCACTTCTAACTGAACCCGAGCGATCCCTTCGCTGCTTACTGAACCCAATTGAGCCCCCGTGGAAGACGTAGCTAGCCGGTTTGGTTGACTAGTCCCCTTGCTGCCGCAGGTGCGATACGTAGGAACGAGTCAACCTAGCCGGTTGGTTGGTTGGTTGGTTGTGGATGAACAGTTCCTCGTGGGGGTCCGATGAATAGGACACTAGTCGTGTGTAGGCGCTTGCTGCTAGATGAACTGGACCCCATGGTAGTAGGTGGTTGCCGCTGGATGAACTCGAACTCATGAAGGCTGCCTGATAGGGGCGAGGGGCCCGATATTTCGATGAGATGATAACTATTGATTTGGTGGATATGACTTTGACGATCCGACTACAAACGTGCACGACGTTGCGCCTTAGCAATCGCTAAATCAATCTCCAGGGGTTACTGACAATGCCAGAAGCACAATCAGCCTGACCACGAAGGTCTATTCCTGCATGCAATCGAAGAACAAGCAAGAATATGATAAAGCAATCTGAATATTGCAAATATAAATGATGTATTGATAAAGGTGGGGATCCGTAAGCGGTCTTGGTCTGGTCGTTGGACACAAACGAAGTACACGAAGTTGCAACAGCTAACTTTTGACTAAACAAATCCCAAAGAAATAGCTACTAGATGGATCTACTTATATAGGAGCAAGGGGTGGCGGCCAAGGAGGTGGAAGGACGTCCCAAGGCAGCCTAAAACTAACCCTAGGTCGTACAAGGCTCATGGGCCCTAGTGGAGGTGATGCAACACCTTTGGACTTGTAGTTTGACTCGGATTCTGCTGCAGCGTCAGATTGTTTCGTCGATATCTCGACGCTCCGGACGAATTTGAAGGTGACTCCAATTGGGTTGGAAAGTGTACAAAATCTAGTTTCCAACAAAAAAAGAAACACCCAATTCGGAGTACGTATGAAGGAGTTCTTGCCGTTTTGAGTCAGGTATGTTTGTGGAGTCCGAATCTGGATGCAGAACGTGAGAGACTTGGACTCTATCTTCTCTTGGCCCAAAAGTGACATGAGAGAACTTTTTGAACAGCACCTAAACTTCTCTTTTTCCCTTATCTTCATATGTGGATTGTACAAATGTCCCATACACCTGGAATTAGACATGGCACAAAAGTCTGTGAAGTATTTTTGTCTTGGATGACATAAATAAATTGTTGCATAGTTTGCATTAGAAATCACCTCACAAATATACATGTATGCAATATTTTTGGTCGTATCCAAGGTAGTCATGTCCTCATCACCGCCACACACCCCAGCCGGTTGGGGGTGGATGAATAGGACCCCGTGGAGGCTGGATGAATAGTAGCTGGTGGAGGCTAGATGAACAGTAGCCCATTGTGATAGCCTGGCTTATTAGGGATGACAGACTACTCATATCAATAAGGAATTCCTTCTTTTTCGGAAGCCCATTCAGACAGAACTCACTTAAGCATGCTTAGCTTGGAGTAATTTCAGGATGGGTGACCGACCTGGATGTTGCTCCCAAGTGCGCATGAGTGAGGACAAAATGCGCAGAAAAGACTAGTATTGATCTGTGGGGCCAGTCTAGATCCCGGCAGGAGTTACGACCACCGGCGGGTGTGTCCGAGGCGTTATGAGTTGGTATCAGAGTCGACCCTCGCGGTAACACATATGTTTGCGGACATATGTGCGGTCATGTTGTGCATGATGTTTGTGACCCGTCATGGCACATGTGCCGGACTGGATGTACAGACGTATGTGCCAAGAGGGAACGTTCATGTGGCCCGACGAGGACGCTGGTTCCTCTGAGTGGCAGTGTATGTGATATCCTTACTTATTAGGAATGATAGACTACTCATATCAATAAGGAATTCCTTCTTTTCCGGAAGCCCATTCGAACAGAACTCCAAAGTTAAGCATGCTTAACTTGGAGTAATTTCAGGATGGGTGACCGACCGGGAAGTTTCTCCCAGGTGCGCATGAGTGAGGACAAAGTGCGCAGAAAAGACTAGTATTGATCTGTGGGGCCAGTCTAGATCCCGCCAGAAGTAACTACCACAGGCGGGTGTGTCCGGGGCATTACAACCATGAATGAATAGTAGCATGTGGAGGCTGAAGGAAGCCGTGGTGGATGAACAATAGCTGGTGGAGGCTCTAGAGGAAGTTGACAGTGGATGAATATTAGCCCATGGAGTCTCGTTTTATGGTACGCCACACCCCTCCCGATGAACAGGATCCCGTTTCGACCGTAGGCACTCGAAGAGAAGTATGATTCCTCCGTTTTGCGGTACGCCAGACCCCTCTCGATCAACATGACTGCATTTCGACCGCAGGCGATTGGAGAGAACTACGTTTCCTCCATTTTGCGGTATGCCACACCCCTCCCGATGAACAGGGCCCCGTTTCGACCTTAGGCGATCAAGATAACTCCATTTTCTCCATTTTACGGTAGGCAAACCCCAAGCCGATGAACGACCCCGTTTCGGCTGTTCTGTCCAAGCCGGTTGGCTCCTGATGAATAGGACGCATTACGACCGTGTCGGTTGCCTCCCAATAAAGATGATATTGTTTCCTCTGTTCTGATCGAGTCGGTTGGCTGCAGATGAACATGACGTCATTACTGGATGCGTTGGAGCCCCCACCCATATGTATGGATGCTACTTCTCGAGCTTGCGTTGTATTCCCTCGAAGAGGAAAGGGAGATGCAGCACAGTAGCGTAAGTATTTCCCTCAGTTTTTGAGAACCAAGGTATCAATCCAGTAGGAGACCACGCGCGAGTCCCTCGCACCTGCACAAACAAATAAGAACTGCGCAGCCAATGCGATTAGGGGTTGTCAATCCCTTTATGATCACTTATGAAAGTGAGATCTGATAGAGATGATAGTTTATATTTTTGGTATTTTTCATTTATAAGAACAGCAAATAAAAGCAAGAAAAGTAAAGTAGATGTAGATTGATATGTTGAGAATGGATCCGGGGGCCATAGTTTTCTCTAGTGGCTTCTCTCATGGTAGAGATATTCTACCGCGGGTAAACAAATTACTGTCGAGCAATTGATAGAAAAGCGAATAATTATGAGACTATCTAGGCATGATCATTGTATATATGCATCACGTCCGAGATAAGTAGACCGACTCCTGCCTGCAACTACCACCATTACTCCACACATCGACCGCTATCCAGCATGCATCTAGTGTATTGAGTTCATAAGAACAGAGTAACACCTTAAGCAAGATGACATGATGTAGAGGGATAAACTCAAGAAATATGATATAAACTCCATCTTTTTATCCTCGATGGCAACAATACAATACGTGCCTTGCTGCCCCTACTATCATTGGGAAAGGACACCGCAAGATTGAACCCAAAGCCAAGCACTTCTCCCATTGCAAGAACTATAGATCTAGTAGGCCAAACCAAACCAATAATTCGAAGAGACTTGCAAGGATATTATTAGCACACGTAAAAAGTTCAGAGAAGGAACAAATATCTTTCATAGATACCCTTGATCATAAACTCATAATTCATCGGATCTCGACAAACACACCACAAAAAGAGATTACATCGAATAGATCTCCTCGAAGACCGAGGAGAACTTTGTATTGAGATCCAGAGAGAGAAGAAGCCATCTAGATACTAGCTATGGACCCGAAGGTCTGTGGTAAACTACTCACAACTCATGGTGAGGGCGATGATGATGATGATGAAGGACTCCATGATGGATCCCCCTCCGGTGGAGCTTCGGAACAGGCTCCAAGATGGGATATTCACGGGAACAGAAGGTACGGCGGTGGAATTAGGGTTTTCTCTCTGTTCACGGAGGTTTTGGGGTACGTAGACTTATATAGGAAGAAGGAGGGCACCGGGGGACGCTCGAGGGGGCCATGAGGCAGGGGGCGCGCCCTGGGAAGGGGGGCGCGCCCCCCACCCTCGTGGGCCAGCCCTCGATCCCCTGACGTGGTTCTCAAGCTCCGCGTGCGTGATTTTCTCCAAAAATATCTCTCGCGAAGGTTTCATTCTGTTTGGACTCCGTTTGATATTCTTTTTCTGCAAAACCCTGAAACAGGAAAAAAACAACAACCTGGACTGGGCCTTTGGGTTAGTAGGTTAGTCCCAAAAATGATATAAAAGTGAATGATAAAGCCCATTAAACATCCAAGACTTCATAAATAATAGCATGGAACAATAAAAAATTATAGATATGTTGGAGACGTATCAAGCATCCCCAAGCTTAATTCCTGCTTGTCCTCGAGTAAGTAAATGATAAAGAAAGAATTTTTGATGTGGAATGCTAACCAATATAGTTTTTCAATGTAATTCTCTTGATTGTGGCATGAATGTTCAGATCTTAAAGATTCAAGATAAAAGTCTATATCGACATAAGAAATAATAATACTTCAAGCAATACTAACAAAGCAATCATGTCTTCTCAAAATACTATGGCTAAAGAAAGTTATCCCTACAAAATCATATAGTGTTGGCTATGCTCCCTCGTTATCACACAAAATATTCGTATCATGCACAACCCCGATTTCAGCCAAGCACTTGTTTTCATATTCTATCTTTTCAAACCTTTCAACTTTCACGCAATACATGAGCGTGAGCCATGGATATAGCACTATGGGTGGAATAGAGGTGGTTGTGGAGAAGACAAAAAGGAGGGAGATAGTCTCACATCTACTAGGCGTATCAACGGGCAATGGAGATGCCCATCAATAGATATCAATGTGAGTGAGTAGGGATTGCCATGCAACGGATGCACTAGAGCTAAATATGAATGAAAGCTCAACAAAAGAAACTAGTGGGTGTGCATCCAACTTGCTTGCTCACGAAGACCTAGGGCATTTGAGGAAGGCCATCGTTGGAATATACAAGCCAAGTTCTATAATGAAAATTCCCACTAGTATATGAAAGTGACTAAACATGAGACTCTCTATAATGAAGAACATGGTGCTACTTTGAAGCACAAGTGTGGAAAAAATATAGTAGCAATTGTCCCTTTTCTTTTCCATTTTTTCTTTTTTTTGGGGCCTTTTTTTTGCCTTTCTTTTTTTTCCTTTTTTTTCTTTTTTTTTGCGGAGGGGCTTTGTAGATTCAGCCTTTCCTCCCATGGGACAATGCTCTTATAATGATGCACACTTTCATTATAACTTGATATTACAACTCGATACTACAACAACAAAGTATGACTCTATATGAATGCCTCCGGCGGTGTACCGGTATGTGCAATTAAACAAGAGCGACGTGTATAAAAATTATGCATGGTGGCTTTGCCACAAATACGATGTCAACTACATGATCACGCAATGGCAATATGACAATATGATGCATGTCGTATGAACGGAACGGTGGAAAGTTGCATGGCAATATATCTCGGAATGGCTATGGAAATGCCATGATAGGTAGGTATGGTGGCTGTTTTGAGAAACAATATGGTGGCTGTTTTGAGGAAGGATATATAGTGGGTATATGGCACCGGCGAAAGTTGCGCGGTACAAGAGAGGCTAGCAATGGTGGAAGGGTGTGACGCCCGGGTAATCAAGCTACAGTAAACCTCAGCTAATGATGCCACGTCACCACGATTACTCTTGCTAATCTCACATTAGTTCGGAACCAATTCAAATTCAAATTAAAAATCAAGCAAACAATAAAAGTTTTCAAATATTAAAACTAAAATGTTCGGAGTAAACCAGATAATGCATAAACAATTATGATGGAGAAACCACACTTTTATAAAATGTTTAACTACTCTAAGGTGAATAAAACAGTAGCGAAAACCGATATTTAAGTGCTTTTATAATTAATAAAATATAAACTAACTGGTTTTAGGGTAAAACCTTTTGGTTGCACAGGCTTTTGAGTTATTACTAATTTAGGGTCATTTTATATATTAAGTAAAACTATACAGATAAGAAAGTAAAATAAAAATAAACCAAAGAATAACAAAAAGGAAAAGAGCAATACAGGAATTAAATAAAAGGATAAAAGGGAAATCCCCCCTCCCCTTGGGCCGTTTGGCCCAACTGGGCATCCAGGCCACCAGGCCGGCCCACCCCCACTCCCCCTTATCCCCACGCCGACAGAAACCCTAACCCCCTCATCGCCCACTTCCCACCCCCGATCCCCTCTGGATCGGGGCAACAACCACGGCACCCGGCGCCCCGCTGCCTTACCCGGCGCTCGCCAGACCCCGTCGGAGCCGTCCCATCATCTCTCCCTCGCCCGTCCCCGTCGATCGACAGCGCTTGAAGGCCGCAGATGCCGCGGCCACCGCCTCTACCTCGCCGGAGCCACCACCGTCGCCTCTCCATCCTCTTCCACTCCCCGAGCCGCTCCCTCGCGCCTCGACGCCCCGTAAATCGATGCCGTTTGTGAGTTTCCTCCTCTCTCTCTCTTCCCCATCCATCGCCGCACCTCACGCCGCCGCCGCTGGCTGCACCCACAGCCGTGGCCGGGCTCACTCCCGTGCCAGCAGCCATGGCCGCCGCTGCTCCTGGTCGCGCCCCTGCCCGTTCTTGCTGCTGCTCGTGCGCTGCTGCAGCCACTGCCGCCGCCGGCTGCCCGCTGCTTCTGCCTTCTACTGTGCCCACCGCGACCACCACGCCCCGGCCCCGCCTTCCTCCGTCCCCCGCTCATCGTGCTCCTGCCCCGCGCGCGCCCGCTGTCACCGCATCCACGGCGGCGCTCAAGCCGTGCCCCGCACGCCCTTGTCTCCTCCTCCCGCGCCCGGGCCTCGCTCGCCCAGGCAGCCGCGCCTGCCGCTGCGGGCCGCCCTCTCCTCCTCCCGCGGCTACGCTACCGCGCCCGCCCATACTCTGCTGGCCACCACCGGCGCCGCCCCTCCCCCACGGGTCCTGCGGGCCCCCCTCACCGTGCCGGCGGCCAGTCCCGAGTCCCTCCCCGCGGCGCTCCGGGTCT
>LR738710.1:385506477-385624584 GCA_902687465.1 Secale cereale | reverse complement strand
CCCCCCACAGGACGTTAAAAAAATAGTAAAAGAAAAATATTAAAATAAGTATTAAAATATATAATTAAGTTAATTAATTCTGTTAATTAACTATTAAACCTAATTAACCTACTAACTAATCTAATTAAAAAGTTAATTAGTTAGTTAGACAATGACATGCGGGACCCGCATGTCAGCTTGACCACTCAACAGCTTTGTTGACTGATGACGTCATGCTGACGTCAGGCTGTTACAATAATAATATTTTCGAATTAATTTAATAATAATAAATTGAAAAATGATTTCAAACTTTAAAAATTAGTATAAAATAATCCGTAACTCGGATGGAAAAACTTTGTACATGAAAGTTGCTCAGAACGATGAGACGAACCCGGTTACGTTACCCACATATTTGTATGGTGCCTCTAAATACTTGAACATGGAACTTTCCCCCTCCGGTCATCTGTTTGACAAATGCCCGGAACAAGGAAAACTTTCCCGGATGGGATCCTTCTTTTATCGGTGACATGTATCACTGCGTCAGGGCACACCCGGCACATCGCATCGCCATGTAATACTTTGTGTTACAATTGTCTGCTTTGTATTTATTGTTTCTTCCTCCCTCTTCTCTCCGTTAGATACGAGGACTGAGACCGCTGACGGTGCCACTGTGATCGACTGCGTCGACGACGATCGCTCCTTCTTGCCAGAGCAACAGGCAAGCCAACCCCCCCTTGATCACCAGATATCGCATATTCTCCTCCCTCTTACTCTTGCATTAGTTTGCTACTATTGTTGATTCGATAGCTCCTATTATGTTGCATAGCCTGTCATTGTTGCTACAACTATTGATACCTTTACCTGCTATCCTAATGCTTCGTATAGGATGCTAGTATTCCATTAGTGGCCCCACATCCTTGTCCGTCTGCCATGCTATACTATCGGGCAGTGATCACTTGGGTGGTGATCATGGGTATATACTATACCATTACATGAACATGATGATGATTCGGATATGGGGGCTGAAGGGGCAGGTGGTTCCACACAGGTAGTGGTGGGCCTGGGTTCACGACAGCCCCTTGATGGTTACTTTGTTGTGGAGCGACAGGGCGGGTTGCGACCACCTAGGAGACAGGTGGGCCTGGCCCTGGTTGTTGTCCGCGGTTATTTCATAATAACATCTTTAACGAGACCTTGGTATTTGATCTGAGTCTGGCCATTGGCCTATATGCACTAACCAGCTATGTGGGAATAGTTATGGGCACTCGACGTCGTGGTATCAGCCGAAGCCTTCTTGACGTCAGCGACTTAGCGACGCGCGCCGGGTTGGACCGCGTAACGCAACTTCCTTAGTAATGGAGGTTGCTAGGTCTGCTCACCGGCCGCCCTCGCAACGTGCAGGTGTGCATTGGGCGATGGGCCCAGACCCCTGTGCGCTTAGGGTTTAGACCGGCGTGCTAACCTCTCTGTTGTGCTTAGGTAGGGCTGCGACGTGTTGATCTTCCGAGGCCGGGCATGACCCAGGAAAGTGTGTCCGGCCAAATGGGATCAAGCGTGCTGGGTTATGTGGTGCACCCCTGCAGGGAAGTTAATCTATTCGAATAGCCGTGTCCCTCGATAAAAGGACGACCCGGAGTTCTACTCTGACCTCATGACAACTAGAACTGGATACTTAATAAAACACACCCAGACAAGTTCCAGATACAACCGGTGATCGCTTTCCCACAGGGCGACAAGGGGAGGATCGCCGAGTAGGATTATGCTATATGATGTTACTTGGTGAACTCTTCAGCTACTCAAGATGGAGGCTGCCAGAAGCTTTGATACTTGTTACTTTCCAGTTACTCTCATCTACTGCTACAAGATGGAGGTGGCCAGAAGCGTAGTCTTCGATTGGATTAGCTATCCCCCTCTTATTCTGGCATTCTGCAGTTTAACCCACTTATATTACCCCCTTTACACAGATACCATTGCATATGTAGTATAGATCCTTGCTTGCGAGTACTTTGGATGAGTACTCACGGTTGCTTTGCTCCCCCTTTTCCCTTTTGTCCCTTCTTCTTGGATGACGCAACCAGATGGTGGAGTCCAGGAGCCAGAGGATCCCGATGATGTTTCTACATGGAGTTTGGCTTCGAGGAGTAATTAGGAGGTCCCGGGTAGGAGGCCTTGCCTTTTTGATCGTTCTTACTTTTGTGCTAGCCTTCTTAAGGCAAACTTGTTTAACTTATGTCTGTACTCAGATATTGTTGCTTCCGTTGACTCTTGTGTTTTCGAGCTTTTGTATTCGAGCCCTCGAGGCCCCTGGCTTGTAATATAAAGCTTGTATTATTTTAATTTGTGTCTAGAGTTGTGTAGTGATATCTTCGAGTGAGTCCTTGATCTTGGTCGTACATATTTGCATGCATGATTAGTGTACGGTCAAATCGGGGGCGTCACAAGTTGGTATCAGAGCCGACTGCATGTAGGAACCCCCCTTTCCAACTCCTTGACCGAAGTTGAGTCTAGTCTTTGAAAAACAAATTTACTAACTTGTTGTGTGGCTTATGGGCCCACAACACCAATGGATGGTATTAGGATCTTTTATTCCTCATCTTTACTCTGGGAATATGATCTCTCTTCTATTCAGGTTAAATGATTTTACTAATTATGACACTAGGTTCTCGTAACTATTTGTCCCGAAGAGCCCTCATTCCGGAAGATCACCTGCTTCGTCAGAAGACTCTGAGGATTCCCTCGATATTTTCCCGAGACCCTTGTGCTAATTGTCTTTCCAATTCATTGCCACCGATATATCCCTATGGATATCTGCATGCACTTGGCATGCTCATGATCATTCCTCGTCGCTCTTGTTATTACAAGATGCCTCGAAATATTCTCCGTTGTCTCGAGAATCCTTTGAGTTTACTGTCTTGCAGTTTTATTTCGCATGAAAAACCTTACGGTTATTTCCTCACATTTATCGAGGATCCGTTCTTCTTAGTTGTTCATGTGTCTCACAAAATTCTTCGGAATACTTTCGATCTTTCGAGAATCCTCTGCAGGCTGTTACTCTTGAAATTCTTGCCTGCTTGCGTTATGGTTAATTCCATATGACTAGTAGTCTTCGTTAACATCCATTGTCTTAGCCATTTTGAGCCTATTAATTCAATGTGTGCGTATGCACGCAATCATCAGGTTATCCTTTATAAAATTATCTTTCCGACTCAGACGTCATTCCGGACATGAGTTGGTTCTCAGCAATTCAAACCTTTATTGATTGTCCAACTACGTGTTTTCAACTTATCCATCCTTGATAAGAGCGTCTGCTTCTGATCCTTCGTTTTGGAAACCATAATTTCTTTCTATTTAAGCATCAGGCTAATCAGGTGATTCTTGAATCTGATGCCTCTGCATTCTTTCTTCCTCTGAGTGAGTACCGATACTCACGTCAGCTCCGTTGTGGATCGCCCGATCCATTGTTGGATCGTTACCCGACATTGTCCTTCATATTCAATCACCTTGTGAGTTCTTCCCCTGATACATAATGCCTTTGGTAAATTGTATCCTCTGCTTGGTCAACCATGCTCTGCTTTCTAGCTTGTGTATTTAATTTTGAAACTTGTGGTATAAGTTACTAAGATGCCCGATGGGTTGAACCTATGCCTTCCCCTAATACGTGAGAACCCGAAAGTTTTCACAGGTCATACCTTTTCGGTGTTCTACCACATAAAATTCCGACACTACAGTTTTATCAAAGCGAGAGGTGAATGAAATGATATGGATTAAAGAAGTGGGAGTCGACCTTGGACTTTGTGTTCATGCCCATGAAAATGATGTAGACCGTCTTGGAAGCTTCTTGCAAAATGATTATCCAGTTGTATGATTTCTTTCGGTATTCTTGAAATGATTCCTTACAGTTATGGTTCCGACCATGATCTGATGGAAATTCATTCTAGTGCCTCGTCTATTTTTGGCAAGGTTGAAGTATCTACTGTCATAGGTCAATGACCCGGTTCTACTTCTATCATGTTCTACCTTCGAGTATTACCCCCTGGTATCTCGAAGATGTCTTCCCATTGCACCACATCTTACTAACTTTGTTGAAGTAATGTCTTTCCTTGTCGTATTCACTCTACGGGTTCTGGGTTGTTGTCAACCGAGGACACCGACTAGTGAAATTATTCCACACTACAAATCAAATACCCCTAGTATTTTTACTAGGAAATTCTGAACTCAATCTGGTCGTTCCTAGACTATCGGATGCATCCTGGTCTTGCTATCTTTGACTGTGCTACCTCGTCCTTCTCTGGTGCATGAATTCTTCAGTGTGTGAGCACGACTTCGTCGAGCTTTCAACATCATGTTGCTTATCTTGAAAGGAAATTTTGGTTCCAAGCTTGCATATTATATATTAATCCTATAACTTGCCACTTCATCATTCCCTTGCTTGTTGCCGTTGTTGTTTGATTGCATCCTCTTGAAACCTCCCGGCAAATGTGTCGAATCACCTTCATCACTTTGACTTCTTTCGAGATGTCAGCTGTGTTCATGATGCGAAATACCCTCCTTGCCCTTGATGATTTTTATTATCATCGACAACACCCTTGACTTCCTTTCATCGCGAACTTGTCCACATTATGAATACAACTTGCTCTCCAGCGAGTGTTGTGTTCTGCCTTGATGTATTACTGTCTTTTATGTCGAGAATGTTGTGGGGATCGCTCCACCTCTTAGAAATTCTTGGTATGATGATACTACTCACCATCACCATTCTTCCTTGGTCCCCGTGTTTTTTTAACCGGGATACCAATATGCTAGCGATGCTGCTTGAGTTATGTACTTCTAGCAATCCTATTGCTTTGAAGTTAACGATCGACAATTCGTTCTTAGACTGTTGGTTATTGAATCATCACTCTAACCTTGATCTTGCTGCCTACGGTCATATTTTGGGCACACCTTTCAACTAATGATTAATGGTGTATGTTTTCCTTGAGCATACAACATTATATCATTTGAATTGACAAGTGTCATCTTCTTGTTCACATTACTGTGGAAATCCATCCGCTTGGAATTCTCGATAAATTGACACTGAGCCCATCAGCCACCTCCTCATCCTCTCCTTGGTTTAATGATGAACTATTGTTTTGGGTACCCACTCCCATAGTTCATTTATCGAGAATCTTACAATGTCATTTCGTCAATTTGAGTTGCACATTTTCTTCTCGAACATCCTGGGTCTGAGGTATCATGAAACCAATTGGATTTGAATCTCGCTCAGCTATGATGGTTGGGACAACTTTCCAAGAGCTATAATGTTGGTCCTTTGATGACCTGGTAATATGATGTCATGCCTAGCACCCCTGGCTGGAGGACCTAACATTATAATCTCTTTTGCAAGGATAACCATTCTTCTAGGAGGAAATTGTAAGACTTATTCTATAAGTTGTTCCTAATGAATCCGTTGTGTATCCAAGTCCGATCTTTACTTCAAGACCATGCCAATGCTATCTCGAAGCATGTCTGTGGTACTCCGATTTTCAACAAGAGCATTTGAAGCCCAATGCTAAATGTTTCTTGGTCAGTTATCCAAACACGTTGTATGGGTAACATCTTGATTAATCCTTGCCTCTTAATCTGAATGGTTGGGTACTGGCTCTCCTACCCTGTATGCCATGTTCTTCTTGTCCATGGGAAGGATATACTCCTAATAATTGTGTGTAATCATAATTTTCCTTTCCATTTGTTTGTTTAACCTTTCTGTGATCTTCATATAATCTAAGCAGTAATAATTTTCTGCTTATGTAAACACCTCGTTGTACAACTCTGTCAGTAAGACCTTGATGCTATTGTTAATAACATTCCGGTACTGCCGGTGGACAAGAACTTCACCTATTGGTCTGCATCGATTCAACGAACGGGAAAATGGTTCTCTTTGTTCCCCGTCCTTGGTACCGACATTGTTGCCAACATAGCTGACAAGCTATCCACTGACATGCCTCCCTGTCGCGGCTGTGCAAGATGTCACCACCCTTCCTAATTTCAACCCACATGGTGGGCCCATAACCCACAGGTCGACTGGATCGAAACCTGACTCTTCTTTACAACCCGGATTCTAATGTATCCTTTGCACCTGGCTTCGTATGTGATTCACGAGCTAAATTCTACCATGTTTCATCCTGATATCAAACACCATATTATTCTCGCTGACCAAGACCCCATTCCAGCTTCGGGTTAGGCATCTAATGGTTGTGTACCCGTTTGAAACTTTGGTACCATCGCTTATTATTCTTAACGCATTCACTGAAATACTACTCGTAGGGTACTTCGTGTATCACTTTCTAAATTCGCCGTCCGATGCACGGACTTCGGGGAGATATGTTCCTCCAAAGTTTCCCCCTTGTCGTGTTCGTAGGACGATGAAGATCCTAAAGAAAGGATGATGACTTGATCATGACGGCCGAAAACAAAGAAATCAAGACATCAACGAAAGGGATAAACCTCTTCGAAAGGGCAGGCAAGACCGAGAAGACTCGTTAGGTTTTCGCTACCAACACTTTTTCCCCCGTGCTCCACCACTTAAATCTCGGGACGAGATTTCTTGTAGTGGAGGAGAATTGTGACGCCTGGGTAATCAAGCTACAGTAAACCTCTGCTAATGATGCCATGTCACCATGATTACTCTTGCTAATCTCACGTTAGTTCGGAACCAATTCAAATTCAAATTAAAAATCAAGCAAACAATAAAAGTTTTCAAATATTAAAACTAAAATGTTCGGAGTGAACCAAATAAAATGTTTAAATACTCTAAGATGAATAAAACAATAGCGAAAACCGATATTTAAGTGCTTTTATAATTAATAAAATATAAACTAACTGGTTTTAGGGTAAAACCTTTTGGTTGCAGAGGCTTTTGAGTTATTACTAATTTAGGGAACATTTTATATAATAAGTAAAACTAAACAGATAAGAAAGTAAAATAAAAAGAAACCAAAGAATAACAAAAAGGAAAAGAGTAATACATGAATTAAATAAAAGGATAAAAGGGAAATCCCCCTCCCCTTGGGCCGTTTGGCCCAGCTGGGCATCCAGGCCACCAGGCCGGCCCACCCCCACTCCCCCTTATCCCCACGCCGACAGAAACCCTAACCCCCTCATCGCCCACTTCCCCCCCACTCCCCTCGCTCCCCGATCCCCTCTGGATCGGGGCAACAACCACGGCGCCAGGCTCCCCGCTGCGTACCCCGGGGCTCGCCGGACCCCGTCGGCGCCGTCCCATCGTCTCTTCCTGGCCAGTCCCCGTCGATCGACAGCGCCCGAAGGCCGCAGACGCCACGGCCACCGCCGCCCCGCCTCTACCTCGCCGGCGCCACTACCTCGCCGGAGCCACCACCGTCGCCTCTCCGTCCTCTTCCCCTCCCCGAGCCGATCCCTCGCGCCTCGACGCCCCGTACATCGATGCCGTTTGTGAGCTTCCTCCTCTCTCTCTCTCTTCCCCATCCATCGCCGCACCTCACGCCGCCACCGCTAGCTGCACCGACAGTCGTGGCCGAGCTCACTCCCGTGCCAGCAGCCACGGCCGACGCTGCTCCCGGCCGCGCCCCTGCCCATGTTCTTGCTGCTGCTCGTGCGCTGCTGCAGCCACTGCCACCGCCGGCTGCCCGCTGCTTCTGCCTTCTACTGCTCTCACCGCGGCCACCACGCCCCGGACCCACCTTCCTCCGTCCCCCGCTCATCGTGCTCCTGCCCCGCGCGTGCCCGCGGTCACCGCATCCACGGCGGCGCTCAAGCCGTACGCCGCACGCCCTTGTCTCCTCCTCCCGCACCCGGGCCTCGCTCGCCCAGGCGGCCGCGCCTGCCGCTGCGGGCCGCCCTCTCCTCCTCCCGCGGCTGCGCCACCGCGCCCGCCCATGCTCTGCTGGCCACCGTCGGTGCCGCCCCTCCGCCTCGGGTCCTGCGGCCCCCCCTCACCGCGCCGGCGGCCAATCCTGAGTCCCTCCCCGCGGCGCCCCGGGTCTCCCCTTCGGGTGCAAATGCCCGGGCGCTTCGCGCCTGCTAACCTGTAACTGTTAGGCCCCACGGCCTATGACAGCCGGCCCCCCCACAGGACGATAAAAAATAGTAAAAGAAAAATATTAAAATAAGTATTAAAATAAATAATTAAGTTAATTAATTCTGTTAATTAACTATTAAACCTAATTAACCTACTAACTAATCTAATTAAAAAGTTAATTAGTTAGTTAGACAATGACATGCGGGACCCACACGTCAGCTTGACCACTCAACAGCTTTGTTGACTGATGACATCATGCTGACGTCAGGCTCTTGCAATAATAATATTTTCGAATTAATTTAATAATAATAAATTGAAAAATGATTTAAAACTTTAAAAATTAATATAAAATAATTTGTAACTCGGATGGAAAAACTTTGTACATGAAAGTTGCTCAGAACGACGAGATGAACTCGGTTACGTTACCCGCATATTCGTATGGTGCCTCTAAATACCTGAACATGGAACTTTCCCCCTCCGGTCATCTGTCTGACAAATGCCCGGAACCAGGAAAACTTTCCCGGGTGGGATCCTCCTTTATCGGTGACATGTATCACTGCGTTAGGGCACACCCGGCACATCGTATCGCCATGTAGTACTTTGTGTTACAATTGTCTGCTTTGTATTTATTGCTTCTTCCTTCCTTTTCTCTCCGTTAGACACGAGGACTGAGACCATTGACGGTGCCACTGTGATCGTCTGCGTCGACGACGACCCCTCCTTGCCAGAGCAACAGGCAAGCCAACCCCCCCTTGATCACCAAATATCGCCTATTCTCCTCCCTCTTACTCTTGCATTAGTTTGCTACTGTTGTTGATTCGATAGCTCCTATTCTGTTGCATAGCCTGTCATTGTTGCTACAACTATTGATACATTTACCTGCTATCCTAATGCTTAGTATAGGATGCTAGTATTCCATCAGTGGCCCCACATCCTTGTCCGTCTACCATGCTATACTATCGGGCCGTGATCACTCGGGTGGTGATCACGGGTATATATTATACTATTACATACACATGATGATGATTTGGATATGGGGGCTGAAGGGGCAGGTGGTTCCACACAGGTAGTGGTGGGCCTGGGTTCCCGACAGCCCCTTGATGGTTACTTTGTGGCGGAGCGACAGGGCGGGTTGCGACCACCTAGGAGACAGCTGGGCCTGGCCCTGGTCGTTGTCCGCAGTTATTTCATAATAACACGTTTAACGAGATCTTGGTATTTGATCTGAGTCTGGCCATTGGCCTATACGCACTAACCAGCTATGTGGGAATAGTTATGGGCACTCAACGTCGTGGTATCAGCCGAAGCCTTCTTGACGTCAGCGACTTAGCGGCACGCGCCGGGTTGGACTGCGTAACACAACTTCCTTAGTAATGGAGGTTGCTAGATCTGCTCACCGGCCGCCCTCGCAACGTGTAGGTGTGCATTGGGCGATGGGCCCAGAACCCTATGCGCTTAGGGTTTAGACCGGCATGCTGACCTCTCTGTAGTGCTTAGGTAGGGCTACGACGTGTTGATCTTTCGAGGCCGGGCATGACCCAGGAAAGTGTGTCCGGCCAAATGGGATCAAGCGTGCTGGGTTATGTGGTGCACCCCTGCAGGGAAGTTAATCTATTCGAATAGCCGTGTCCCTCGGTAAAAGGACGACCCGGAGTTGTACTCTGACCTCATGACAACTAGAACTGGATACTTAATAAAACAGACCCAGACAAGTTCCAGATACAACCCGGTGATCGCTTTCCCACAGGGCGACGAGGGGAGGATCGCCGGGTAGGATTATGCTATACGATGTTACTTGGTGAACTCTTCAGCTACTCAAGATGGAGGCTGCCAGAAGCTTTGATACTTGTTACTTTCCAGCTACTCTCATCTACTGCTGCAAGATGGAGGTGGCCAGAAGCGTAGTCTTCGATTGGATTACCTATCCCCCTCTTATTCTGGCATTTTGCAGTTTAACCCACTTATAGTACCCCCTTTACACAGATACCATTGCATATGTAGTATAGATCCTTGCTTGTGAGTACTTTGGATGAGTACTCACGGTTGCTTTGCTCCCCCTTTTCCCCTTTTGTCCCTTCTTCTCGGATGACGCAACCAGATGGTGGAGTCCAGGAGCCAGATGATTCCGATGATGTTTCTACATGGAGTTCAGCTTCGAGGAGTAGTTAGGAGGTCCCAGGCATGAGGCCTTGAATTTTCGATCGTTGTTACTTTTGTGCTAGCCTTCTTAAGGCAAACTTGTTTAACTTATGTATGTACTCAGATATTGTTGCTTCCGCTGACTCTTGTGTTTTCGAGCTTTTGTATTCGAGCCCTCGAGGCCCCTGGCTTGTAATATAAAGCTTGTATTATTTCAATTTGTGTCTAGAGTTGTGTTGTGATATCTTCGAGTGAGTCCTTGATCTTGGTCATACATATTTGCGTGCATGATTAGTGTACGGTCAAATCGGGGGTGTCACAAAGGGTGAGAGTGCGTATAATCCATGGACTCAACATTAGTCATAAGAACTCATATACTTATTGCAAATATCTATGATTCATCAAAGCAAAGCAATCAACGCATGCTCCTAGGGGGGAGGTTGGTAGGAGTTAACCATCGCGCGCCCCGGACCTCCACACAAAGGTTGGCACTCTACAAATACCTCATGCTCTAACTTCGTAACATAGCGGTTCACCATACGTGCATGATACGGGAATCACTAACCTTAACACAAGTATTTCTCAATTTCATAATAACTCCACTAGCATGACTCTAATATCACTATCCTCATGTCTCAAAACAATTATCAAGCATCCAACATCTCATTCTATTCAATGCACTTAGTGTGATTTTTTTTTTACTACATTGACATTGGATGTTTATCATGTGAAGACTAGTTTCTTTAGCCTAAACACATTACCATGCTGTTTTAATAGACTCTCAAATTGATATAAGTGAAGCATGAGAGTTCAACAATTCCTACAAAATATGACCACCACCGTGCTCTAAAAGATATAAGTGAAGCACTAGAGCGAAAACTATTCAACTCAAAAGATATAAGTGAAGCACATAGAGTGTTCTAATAATTTCTAGGCCATATTTAACTCTCTCAAATAGGTGTGTCCAGCAAGGATTATTGTGGCAAACTAACAAGCAAAGACTCAAATTATACAAGACGCTCCAAGCAAAACACATATCTTGTTGCGAATAAAAATATTGCTCCAAGTATAGTTACCGATGGATGAATACGAAAGAGGGGATGCCTTCCCGGGGCATCCCCAAGCTTAGGCTTTTGATTATCCTGAATTTACTTGGGGTGCCATGGGCAGCCCCAAGCTTAGGCCTTTGCTACTCCTTGTTCCATAGTCCATCAAAGCAATACTCAAAACATGAAAACTTCACAACACAAAACTTAGACAAAAATTCTCGTGAGCTCCGTTAGTAGAAGAAAGCAAACCACTACTCAAAGGTGCACCAATGAATTCATTATTTGTTTATATTGGTGTTAAACCTACTGTATTCCAACTTCTCTATGGTTCATATCTGATGCGGAGCATCCCAAGGTCATCCCCATGGACCCCTCATCGCCTCACCAAGTGCCCAAAGGACCCATGACTAGAGCCCGTGCAAGAGCTTTCGAGACCGAGGTGACCTCGCTCCTCTCTTTACATCTTTCGGATTCACCCGAGACACGACTCCTACCTTCATCAGAGACTCTATGCATACTCAGGTGCTTGGACGAAGGCCGCGGGACAGCTCTACACGATGCGCGAGAGGACAGGCCCGACAAGTACACGAGACAAGAAGAAGGAAGGCTGGAGATGCTACAGGCACCGGACGTCCGGCCTGCACCGGACGACCGGAAGACATCGGACGTCCGGCCTCCCCCAGTCGACCGGACGACCGGAAGCCACCGGACGTCCGTGACAACGGCGACAGAAGCTAATTAGCGGAAATCCGAGGATTACCGGACGTCCGGTCCCTCCGGAACCACCGGACGTCCGGTAACCCACGGACGTCCGCCCCGACGGCGCCTGACCATGTAATATAAATACCGTTGACTCCCTTTCGTTAGACCTAGCTGTGGTTTAGCTCATTTCTCATACTTGTGTGGATTTCTCCCACGAGACGGTGCGCCTCTACGGAGAAGATCCACTACGGATTCAGGACCTCCTTCACGGAGAAGATCCCCAGGGATATCAAGACCTCCTCCGGGAGAAGACTATCTGTATCACCGTTGTTGACTTTGGATCATGGATCTCGACTTTGTATCGCGAATCTAGCGCTTGTGTGATTGTTTCGTGTTGATTTGAGTGTTCTCTCTTGCGTTTTCCCCGTCCTTCTCCTTGTTTTCCCCGTGTTCATCGTGTGCCACCCTCCAAATCGTGAAAGGTCCGCTGATTAGGGTTCCACCCTACATCATCTTGGTATCAAGAGCAAGGTTGATCACGATTTTGGAGTCCCACACCCCGTTTTCTAGCTTGTTTTTGTTGTGTTCTTCCCAATTTCAAAAAATCCCCACAAAAAGAGCCCCAAATTTTTTTTGTGATCTGTTGATTTGGCAAGATTTTGTTGAATTTGTTCCATGGATCTGCTGTGCCACATGTCGATCTAGCATTTCCCCATCTTCTCCACCCTTTTCCACCGCAAATCCGACCACGTTTCACCAATTTCTCCACGGATCCCACCAACCATTTTCCCAAACCTACCGGACATCCGACGTTTACCGGACGTCCGGCACCTCTCGAGACACCGGACGTCTGCTAAACACCGGACGACCGGCACCCCGACAACAGAAAGTTTTACCGGATTTCCGGTCTCCACCGGACGTCCGACCCAGCCAGACCGACCGGACGACCGGTACCTGCCGGACGTCCGACATACCCTGACGAAGCTGAACTTGTTCAGTTCCGTTCCACCTTCCGCTACCACCCACCTCCCGCAAATACCTTCCACTTTCCGCAACTGCCATCTACCTTCCACAACCACCATCGCTTTCCCGCTCTGAGTTTGAAAAGTGTGTCTCCCTTGGCCTTGGATACTTGAGTTGTGGTTTCACCGTTTCCTTGGATGTTTAGGCTACCTTGGGACGGCAAGACTTCGACAACACCACCGCTCAACTTCGGCAAGGACGGTAACATCGACGACACTTCACTCATCCTACCTTGCAATTGCATTGTCACCCTATGAACCATCTTTGCGTAGCTTTCCCATTGAGACTAGCCATTTGAGTATTGCCGGGCCACGACACTTGTGCACATTAGTGATAGTCATATATATTGCATACCACATCATCTTGGTATCATCATTGTGAGTACCACCACATCATCTTGCATATCTCTGTGTGCCGCAAGAGTGTCCCGCATACACAACAGCTACCTTGATCCGAGAAGCATACATATGTGCCCAAAGAAAAAGCTCAAAAGCTTTTAAGCAAAAGAGCCAATCCAAGCAAAGAAACAATAGCATCATACGCCTTGCATCCAAAGAGATCATACATAGCAACATCATCTTGTGCTAAAGCATCGGCACATCATACACTCATAGTATACATGTGATAGATAGTCATTACGTTTTGCCTCTTATAGGTCGTGCACAAGTGCGTATCCGCCTATTAAGCAATCGGTTAGCGTCTCTCTAGTGTTGTGCAACACGAGCATTTTCTGTGGTTTACCACATTTTTCGCTCATCCTTGGTTGCACAGCCACATTTATCTTTCCGTGCGTGTGTTCCGTGTGCTACTCTTTGCTAGTGATCTACTTGTTGCATGAGCAAATTGTGAACCATTTTCAACATCCTTGAGTCACTTTGACGATTGCATTGAATTTGTGCCACATCCTAACCGAGCTCCTCTCAAAGCTTTACCTGTGTAGGTGTGAGAATCGACACGAAGTGATACCAATAGTGCTATTTCCGGGTTACATTGTTGACTGATCATTGATTCTTTTTCAACCTCGGTTAAGGTACATTGATATTGTCTTCTCCTTTTCTCCCACTCACATCCTTTCTTGTGATGATGGATAGGCCAAGTTCATCTTCCAACCCGATCTTCGACGATCCTCAAGAAGCGAACAACTACGTCACCAAACTACATCTATTCGGTGTCCAACGAGCTCTACATCAGGAGAGTGAAGCTATGCGAGAGTACATTGGTCAAGTCACCGAGGACGCGCGCCAATTCCAACAAAATACTAAGGAGCAAATCGACCTCATCAACACCAACATGTCTACTCAATACAACGAGCTCCGGACATTGATCATCAACCGACGTTCTTCCTCAACATCTTCTCATCGACGAAGCCGCTCAAGTCGACATACCGATTCCACGCAAGACTCCAGTACACCTACGTCAAACACTCTTCGTCAAGCCGCACGTCAAGCTCGACATGAACATCGGCATCCTCTACATGACAAGATTTCACAAGAGTTATTCGACGAGCAAGAAAGCCGACATCGTCAAAACCAAGCTACACTTGAGCAAGCACAAGAACGGCAACGACTACGCCAACAACAACAAGAGCGAGCTCGCCAATATCAAGAAGAACAAGATGCCGAGGCTAACCGTCAAGCGCAACAACGTCGAGAAGCTCAAGCTATGGAGGCGCAACGTGCTTTACAAGATGCACATCGCAATGTGGCAGCCCGCACTCGACACACTCGTCAAGAAGAGGATTTCCTTCGCGATGAGATGCAAGAAAGACACCATCAAGCAAGAATGCAAGAAGAAGCTCCTCCTCAAGCGCGGCAAGAGCAACAACCTCAACAAGAACGTCTACATCCTCAAGAGCAACACGATATGGCAAACCGCCAAAATTGAGATCGCCCTCCCAATAGGCAAGGAAACAATGACGAGCATCGCTATGGCAAGCTCAAATTCACAATGTCAAAGTTCTCCGGAAGCATTGATCCCGAAGACTACCTCTCATGGGCATTGAAAGTTGACAAGATCTTTCGCCTTCACAACTTCGATGAAGAGAAGAAGATCGCAATGGTATCCCTTGAGTTCCAAGACTATGTTCTCATTTGGTGGGAGCAAATCATAGAGAGAAGAGAAGCCAAGGGCGAACCTCCTATCACCACTTGGGCTCAAATGAAGGAAGTGATGAGAGCACGCTTCGTGCCTACACACTACAACCGCGACTTGTTCAAGAAGCTCCAACTCCTCAAGCAAGGAACCAAGTCCGTTGAAGAGTACTACAAGGAGATGGAGATTGCCATGATACGAGCAAACATCACGGAAGATGATGAGCAAACTATGGCGAGATTCTTGAATGGACTCAATTATCCCATCAAGAAGATTGCGGACTTCCAACCATACAACAATCTCCTCGAGCTAGTACACCAAGCAACCAAAGCGGAGCGACAAGTTCAAGAGGACTACAAGTACTCCAAGTTCAACTCCAAGAACTTCGGCTCCTACAACCAAGCTTCATCGACTTCGGCTACTCCTCCTACCTCTACCAAGACTTCTACAAACTTCGGTGACAAGTCAAGCTACAAGAATGCGACTACATCGAGTCGTCCACCTTCTACCAACAACTTCAAGCCAAGAGCTTCCTCAACTACAACTCCTACCGAAGACAATAACAAGACGAGCTCCATCAAATGCTTCAAGTGCCAAGGACGAGGCCACAAGTCATTTGAGTGCAAGACCGTTCACACCATGATCATCAACGACGACGGATCTTATGACTCCATGAGCGATGATGAGATGGAAGCACTTGAGCATGTCGCTATGCATCGCCAAGTCAATGAAGAAGAAGACAATCAAGTGTTTTGCGACAATGACTCAAGCCCCAACCTTGTTGTCTCCAAAGTCTTGACACTCCAACATCAACAAGATGACGACCAACGATGTCATATTTTCCATACGAAGGCCGGCATCAATGGACGCTCCGTCAAGGTTGTCATCGATGGAGGAAGTTGCCACAACTTGGCAAGCGAAGAGCTATGCGACAAGCTTCATTTGGTCAAGACGAAGCATCCTCACCCCTACAAGGTCCAGTGGCTCAACGACGCCGGAATTCTTCGAGTCGAGCACACCGTGCAAGTCTCTTTCAAGATTGGCGCCTACGAGGACACTCTCGAGTGTGATGTGATACCCATGTCCGTGTGCCACCTTATTCTTGGACGCCCATGGCAATATGATCGTGGAGTCACACACAATGGACGGACAAATCACTATCATTTCAAGATGAAGGGCAAGGAATTCGTGCTACGACCAATGACTCCAAGTCAAGTAGCCGCCGACAAGCTTTTACCTACCACCCATCGTGGAGAGAATGGTGAGAGAGTGAGCCACCAAAAGGAGAGCGAGAGCCACAAGCCAAATATGAGCGCCTCCACGATGAGCGACAAGAAGCAACTAGTGCTATTTGCCACCAAACGTGAGATGAGAGAAGTGTGTGAGAACCCATCGAGCGTCTTCCACCTTGTGCTTTTATGCAAAGGGGACGCCAAACCTACTAACACTTCACCACCTCCACCTTTTGTGTTGTCTAAATTGTTGCAGGAATTCTCGGACGTCTTTCCCGATGAGCTACCTCCGGGTCTACCTCCACTTCGAGGGATAGAACACCGCATCGACCTCGTACCCGGCGCTCCACTTCCAAACAAGGCGCCCTACCGCGTCAACCCCGAGGAAACAAAGGAGATACAACGGCAAGTGCAAAAACTCATCGACAAGGGTCATGTACGTGAAAGTCTAAGCCCTTGTGCCGTTCCCGTTATTCTCGTGCCTAAGAAAGATGGAACTTTTCGCATGTGTTCCGATTGCCGTCCGATAAATGCTATCACCGTTAGATACCGTCACCCTATTCCTCGCTTAGATGACATGCTTGACGAACTTTGTGGTGCCACCATCTTTTCAAAAATTGATCTTAAAAGTGGTTACTACCAAATTCGCATTCAAGAGGGTGATGAGTGGAAAACTGCTTTCAAAACCAAGTTCGGGTTATACGAGTGGCTTGTTATGCCAATGGGCTTATCGGAAGCACCCGACACTTTTGTGCGTCTTATGCACTTTGTTCTTAGACCCTACATAGGTGTCTTTGTCGTGGTTTACTTTGATGACATTCTAGTGTTTAGCAAGTCGCTTGAAGAACATGTTGACCATGTCCAACTTGTTTTGCAAGCACTTCGCAAACAACAATTATATGCTAATATGGAGAAATGCACTTTTGGCGTTGACAAGGTTGTCTTTCTAGGATTTGTCGTGTCTTCTCAAGGTGTTCACGTTGATGAAACTAAAATTGAAGCAATTAAAACTTGGCCTCAACCAAAGAATCTCATGCAAATGCGTAGTTTCCTTGGTTTAGCCGGTTTCTATCGACGCTTTGTGAAGGACTTTAGCACCATTGCTATGCCTCTACACGCTTTGAGCAAGAAGAACGCACCCTTCATTTGGGGTCCTTCGCAAGACACCGCGTTCAATGAGCTTAAGAGCTTGCTCACGCACGCACCACTTCTAGCCTTACCAAACTTTGACAAACCGTTTGAGATTCATTGTGATGCTAGTGGTACCGGCATAGGTGGCGTGCTAATGCAAGAAAAGCGCCCAATTGCGTACTTTAGCAAAAAGCTATCGGGAGCGCAACTTAACTACCCAATCTATGATAAAGAGCTTTATGCCTTGGTGAGAGTTCTACGTGTTTGGGAACACTATCTTAGACCTCATGAATTCATTCTTCATACGGACCATGAGACACTCAAGTATCTCAAAGGTCAAACTAAGTTGAACAAGCGTCATGCTAAATGGAGTGAGTTCATTGAGTCTTTTCCCTATGTCATCAAATACATCAAGGTCAAATAAAATGTTGTGGCGGACGCGCTTTCCCGCAAATGCATGCTTGTAACACAACTTGAGTTGAATGTGATTGGCTTTGAGCATATTAAAGATTTATATGAGCATGATCTTTTCTTTGCAAATGCTTATGCTAAATGCTTGACTCACACTTCTTGGGAACATTACTACATCAAGGATGGATATCTTATGAGAGCTAACAAACTTTGTATTCCCGAGTCTTCGCTTCGTTTGCTCCTTTTGCAGGAATCGCATGGAGGAGGACTCATGGGACACTTTGGACGCGACAAGACGTTTGCTACTCTCTCTAAGAACTATTTTTGGCCCAAGATGCTTCGTGACGTCTCACGCCTCACCAACCGCTGCTCGACATGCCGCAAAGCTAAGTCCAAAGCTCAATCTCACGGTCTTTATATGCCTCTTCCTATTCCATATCATCCATGGGAAGACATAAGCATGGATTTCATACTTGGCTTGCCTAGAACTCAAAATGGAAAAGATTCCGTGCTTGTCGTGGTAGATAGATTCTCTAAAATGGATCATTTCATTCCTTGTAACAAGATCGACGATGCTTCACATGTTGCAACTCTCTTTTGTAGGGAGATACTTCGTCTACACGGCGTGCCCAAAACGATCGTGTCGGACCGGGACGTCAAGTTCTTGAGTTACTTTTGGAAAACACTATGTGCCAAGCTAGGAATCAAGCTACTCTTTTCTTCGGCGTACCATCCACAAACGGATGGCCAGACGGAGGTGACAAACCGCACGCTCTCCACTCTTCTTCGTGTGTTGATCTAGAAGAACATCCGGGAATGGGAGCATTGCTTGCCCATCGCCGAGTTCGCCTACAACCGAGCACGACATTCGACCACCGACAAGTCGCCATTCGAGGTTGTCTACGGCTTCAATCTGTTGTCACCATTGGACATTCTACCTCTACCGCTACAAGAGCGCATCAACATGGATGCAAGTGATCGAGCAAGCTATCTCAAGAAGGTGCACGAAGATACAAGGGCAATGATCGAGCGCCAAGTCCAACGTCTCGCCAACAAGCTCAACGTCAACAAGGCACCAATGGTGTTCCAACCGGGAGATCTTGTTTGGCTTCATCTTCGCAAGGACCGCTTCCCACACGAGCGCAAGTCCAAGCTTCTACCTCGCGCCGACGGACCCTTCAAGGTGCTAGCCCGCTACAACGACAACGCCTACAAGATCGACCTTCCTCGCGACAAGTACTCCGTGAGTGACATCTTCAACGTCAAGGATCTTTCTCCCTTCCATGGTGATGAAGATCTCGATCCGAGGTCGGATCTTTCCCAAGGGAGGGGAGATGATGCGGAGCATCCCAAGGTCATCCCCATGGACCCCTCATCGCCTCACCAAGTGCCCAAAGGACCCATGACTAGAGCCCGTGCAAGAGCTTTCGAGACCGAGGTGACCTCGCTCCTCTCTTTACATCTTTCGGATTCACTCGAGACACGGCTCCTACCTTCATCAGAGACTCTATGCATACTCAGGTGCTTGGACGAAGGCCGCGGGACAGCTCTACACGATGCGCGAGAGGACAGGCCCGACAAGTACACGAGACAAGAAGAAGGAAGGCTGGAGATGCTACAGGCACGGGACGTCCGGCCTGCACCGGACGACCGGAAGACATCAGACGTCCGGCCTCCCGCAGTCGACCGGACGACCGGAAGCCACCGGACGTCCGTGACAACGGCGACAGAAGCTAATTAGCGGAAATCCGAGGATTACCGGACGTCCGGTCCCTCCGGAACCACCGGACGTCCGGTAACCCACGGACGTCCGCCCTGATGGCGCCTACCCATGTAATATAAATACCGTTGACTCCCTTCCGTTAGACCTAGCTGTGGTTTAGCTCATTTCTCATACTTGTGTGGATTTCTCCCACGAGACGGTGCGCCTCTACGGAGAAGATCCACTACGGATTCAGGACCTCCTTCACGGAGAAGATCCCCAGGGATATCAAGACCTCCTCCGGGAGAAGACTATCTGTATCACCGTTGTTGACTTTGGATCATGGATCTCGACTTTGTATCGCGAATCTAGCGCTTGTGTGATTGTTTCGTGTTGATTTGAGTGTTCTCTCTTGCGTTTTCCCCGTCCTTCTCCTTGTTTTCCCCGTGTTCATCGTGTGCCACCCTCCAAATCATGAAAGGTCCGCTGATTAGGGTTCCAGCCTACATCAATATCCTCCAATACTACTCATAGATGCATCGGAATAAGCAAACAACACACGAAAAACAGAATCTGTCAAAAACAGAACAGTCTGTAGTAATCTGCAGGTTTCCTCTACTTCTGGAACTCCAAAAAATTCAAACTAAATTGGTACATTTGTGGAATTTGTCTACCAATCATCTGCAAAAAGAATCAACTAAAAAGCACGCTCCAGTAAAATCTGAAGACCACTTTAGCGAGCGCTAACGATTCTGTTTTTCACAGCAAGATCACATAAACTTCACACAAGTCTTCCCAAAGGTTCTACTTGGCACAAACACTAAACAAAACATGAAACCACATCTAATCAGAGGCTAGATGCAATATTTATTCCCTAATAGCAGCAAAAACAAAAAACAAAAAATTAGGTTGCCTCCCAACAAGCGCTATCGTTTTACGCCCCTAGCTAGGCACGATACAAGATAAATCTAGGTATTGCCATCCTTGGAAGGCAATCCATAAGTGGCTCTCATGATAGATTCATATGGTAATTTTATTTCCTTTCTAGGAAAGTGTTCCATACCTTTCCTTAACGGAAATTGGAACCTAACATTTCCTTCCTTCATGTCAATAATTGCACCAATCGTTCTAAGGAAAGGTCTACCGAAAATAATAGGACATGAAGGATTGCAATCTATATCAAGAACAATGAAATATACGGGCACATAATTCCTATTGGCAACAATAAGAACATCATTAATTCTTCCCATAGGTTTCTTAATAGTGTAATCCGCAAGATGCAAACTTAAAGAACAATCATCGAGCTCATGGAACCCTAGAAAATCACACAAAGTTTTTGGGATAGTGGAGACACTTGCACCCAAATCACACAAAGCATAGCATTCATGATCTTTTATTTTTATTTTAATAGTAGGTTCCCACTCATCGTAAAGCTTTCTAGGGATAGAAACTTCCAACTCAAGTTTTTCTTCATAAGATTGCATCAAAGCATCAACTATGTGTTTGGTGAAAGCTTTATTTTGACTATAAGCATGCGGAGAATTTAGCACGGATTGCAACAAGGAAATACAATCAATCAAAGAGCAATTATCATAATTGAATCCCTTGAAATCCAAAGTAGTGGGTTCATCACTATGCAAAGTTTTGATCTCTTCACTCCCACTTTTAACAATTTTAGCATCAAGATCTAAAAACTCCGAATCATTGGGACACTTTAAAGCAGAATCATCTTCAATCCTATTTTCATCAAGATTTATACTAGAAAACAAGGATCTAATAGGAGACACATCAATAACTTTCAGATCTTCATCTTTATTTCCATGATAACTAGAAGAACACGATTTAATATAATCTTTTGTTTTAGCATGCATCCTAGCGGTTCTTTCTTTGCATTCATCAATGGAAATTCTCATGGCTTTGAGAGACTCATTGATATCATGCTTAGGTGGAATAGATATAAGTTTCAACGAATCAACATCAAGAGTAATTCTATCCACACTTCTAGCCAATTCATCAACCTTAAGCAATTTCTCTTCAAGCAAAGCATTGAAATTCTTTTGCGAGATCATAAACTCCTTAACACTAGTTTCAAATTCAGAAGACATCTTTCCATAAGAGTTGTTGTAGGAATTACCATAATTATTAGAGGAATTACTAGGAAAAGGCCTAGGATTGAAATTACCTCTATAAGCATTGTTACCAAAATTATTCCTACCAACAAAATTCACATCCAAAGATTCATTGTTATTCTCAATCAAAGTGGACAAAGGCATATCATTAGGATCAGAAGAAGCACTCTTAGCAGCAAATAATTTCATAAGTTCATCCATCTTTCCACTCAAAACACTAATTTCTTCGATAGCATGCACTTTTTTACTAGTAGATCTTTTGGTGTGCCATTGAGAATAATTAACCATAATATTATCTAGGAGTTTGGTAGCTTCTCCTAAGGTAGTTTCCATGAAAGTGCCTCCGGCAGCCGAATCTAAAAGATTTCTAGAAGAAAAATTCAAGCCAGCATAAACATTCTGAATAATCATCCATAGATTCAAACCATGTGTAGGGCAATTACATATCATTAATTTCATTCTCTCCCAAGCTTGTGTAACATGCTCATGATCTAGTTGCTTAAAATTCATAATATCGTTTCTAAGAGAGATGATCTTAGCAGGAGGGAAATACTTAGAGATAAAAGCATCTTTGCACTTATTCCACGAATCAATACTATTTCTAGGCAAAGAGGAAAACCAAGTTTTAGCACGATCTCTAAGTGAAAACGGAAATAACTTCAATTTAACAATATCGTTATCCGTATCCCTTTTCTTTTGCATATCACACAAATCAACAAAGTTGTTTAGATGGGTAGCGGCATCTTCACTAGGAAGGCCGGAGAATTGATCTTTCATGACAAGATTCAACAAAGCAACATTGATCTCACAAGATTCAGCACCGGTAATAGGAGCAATTGGAGTGCTAATAAAATCATTGTTGTTGGTATTGGAGAAGTCACACAATTTGGTATTGTTCTGAGCCATAGTGACAAGCAAGCAATCCAACACACACAAGCAAACAAGAAGCAAGCGAACGATAAACACACGGCGGAAGAAGGGCAAATAAAACGGCAAGGGTGAAGTGGGGGAGAGGAAAACGAGAGGCAAATAAATGCAATGCGAAGGATAAGGATTTGTGATACGTACTTGGTATATGACTTTTGCGTAAGCCTCCCCGGCAACGGTGCCAGAAATTCTTCTCGCTACTTCTCGAGCTCGCGTTGTATTCCCTTGAAGAAGAAAGGGAGATGAAGCACAGTAACGTAAGTATTTCCCTCAGTTTTTGAGAACCAAGGTATCAATCCAGTAGGAGACCACGCGTGAGTCCCTCGCACCTGCACAAACAAATAAGAACTTCGCAGCCAACGCGATAAGGGGTTGTCAATCCCTTTACGGTCACTTACGAAAGTGAGATCTGATAGAGATGATAGTTTATATTTGTTGTATTTTTGGTTTATAAGAACAACAAATAATAGCAATAAAAGTAAAGTAGATGTAGATTGATATGTTGAGAATAGATCCGGGGGCCATAGTTTTCTCTAGTGGCTTCTCTCATGATAGCGATATTCTACGGCGAGTAAACAAATTACTGTCGAGCAATTGATAGAAAAGCGAACAATTATGAGACTATCTAGGCATGATCATTGTATATAGGCATCACGTCCGAGACAAGTAGACCGACTCCTGCCTGCATCTACTACTGTTACTCCACACATCGACCGCTATCCAGCATGCATCTAGTGTATTGAGTTCATAAGAACAGAGTAACACCTTAAGCAAGATGACATGATGTAGAGGGATAAACTCAAGCAATATGATATAAACCCCATCTTTTTATCCTCGATGGCAACAATACAATACGTGCATTGCTGCCCCTACTGTCACTGGGAAAGGACACCGCAAGATTGAACCCAAAGCCAAGCACTTCTCCCATTGCAAGAACTATAGATCTAGTAGGCCAAACCAAACCAATAATTCGAAGAGACTTGCAAGGATATTATGAGCACACATAAAAAGTTCAGAGAAGAACCAAATATCTTTCATAGATAACCTTGATCATAAACTCATAATTCATCGGATCTCGACAAACACACCGCAAAAAAAAAGATTACATCGAATAGATCTCCTCGACGACCGAGGAGAACTTTGTATTGAGATCCAGAGAGAGAGAAGAAGCCATCTAGATACTAGCTATGGACCCAAAGGTCTGTGGTAAACTACTCACAACTCATGGTGAGGGCGATGATGATGATGATGATGAAGGACTCCGTGATGGACCCCCCTCCGATGGAGCTCCGGAACAGGCTCCAAGATGGGATCTTCACGGGAACAGAAGGTACGGTGGTGGAATTGGGGTTTTCTCTCTGTTCATGGAGGTTTTGGGGTACGTAGACTTATATAGGAAGAAGGTGGGAACTGGGGGACGCTCGAGGGGGTCACGAGGCAGGGGGCGCGCCCTGGGAAGGGGGCACGCCCCCCACCCTCGTGGGCCAGCCCTCGATCCCCTGACGTGGTTCTCAAGCTCCGCATGCGTGATTTTCTCCAAAAAGATCTCTCGCGAAGGTTTCATTCCGTTTGGACTCCCTTTGATATTCTTTTTCTGCAAAACCCTGAAACAGGCAAAAAACAGCAATCTGGACTAGGCCTTTGGGTTAGTAGGTTAGTCCCAAAAATGATATAAAAGTGAATGATAAAGCTCATTAAACATCCAAGACTTCATAAATAATATAATGGAACAATAAAAAATTATAGATACGTTGGAGACGTATTAATGGACGTGGTCGCATTTACTTTCTTTCAGCGTGGTCGTGTACGCGATTTACATAGCACTGCCAAAACTGGTACGTCGGTGCTCTACTACGACATGTGTCGCTCCTTGCTCGGCCACTTTTCGTGGTTGGAAAGAGACCGATCCACCAGTATGTACATGCATGTTTGTGACTAGACACATAACGTTACATACGCTTCGACCAGGTGGGTCTTAACTATCAGGGGAGTTATGGAGGCACTTCCTTCCGTGGGAGGATATAGCTAGTGGGTCCTAGCAGTCAGCGGTAGGAATCATTTTTTGCGCATAATAAGGACGCACTTCCTTGGGTGCGAAGATGTAGCTAGTGTGTCAGAGCTGTTAGGGGGAGGAAACATTATTTTCCGCGTAAAAAGGAGGCAGTTGCATGCGTGCTCTCCAATATCAACCTCTCCACGAATAGTCATGTTCCAATGACTATTGTTTGTTCACCATGTTGACCAGCGCCGAGCACACCAAGGCAGTGGATGACAGTGAGGCCCCAGATAGGAATGATCAGGAGATGGGGAAGCCACAACAGTTGAGTCGCAGACGGAGAGAAGTGCGAGACTTGACTCGTTGGGGTGCGGGGTGGGGCTACACTCGGCAGAGAATAAAAGGACATCACTTCATTTGTGATCATGTTGTTCGAGGAGATATCATTATTGAACACGTCGGCACCGAAGACAATCTAGATAAGATCTTCACCAAGCCTCTCGATGAGAAAACATTTTGTGTGTTACAGTGTGAGCTAAATATTCTAGAATCCGCAAACGTGCAGTAAGATGGACTTGGCACCCATACCAACACTTCCACATCTTAAAAGGAATGGGTGCATAACACTCGAAGAGTTTAAAAATTTCGATAAAGTGATTTTTTTCCTAAGAGTGAATACATTAACGAGGAACTGGACTAACCAGGTGCCACGATAATTATGCTATGCTCGGGGTCATACAGTTCTTATACTGTGGGTAACGCCGCCACAATTTCTATTCGTTGAGTTTCTCTTCAGTCAATGAATTTAGTGTTTGTCCAAATCCATTTCACACACAGCTCTTCGTTCGAGTGTTTGTGTTTGTTTATCAGAGTGAAATGCCTAGGACCCTATTTTCCCTCTGTTCTATCTCGTCCAATCTATTAGGGCATGTACAATGGTTGATAAGATAGTCTTATCTTAAGTTTTGCATGTAATTTAGAAATGACAAAAAACATGTCTACAATGGGTCATCTCATAGCCTTATCTTCAATAACTAGCTATTCCTAAAAACGTGGTGAGACATATTGTGCTAAGAGATCATCTCTTATCTTCTCTTAAATAAGAGAAGACAAGCCTTTTCTTACGATTTCTCTTTCCTCCACCTCGCCATTTATCCTACGTGGTATTGCTAAGATAGAACCATTGTACATGCCCTTATGTTCCTTTATGAATGCTCAATTGCATCTGGTATCGAAACTTTATCTGGTATCCTTGACCACGTTAAAGGTTCGTTCCGAACTTTAATCGTTTTGGACAAAGTCGTCCAAAATTTGGGGTTTCCCGTCCAAGTCCGGACCATGATCTTTTATGACGGTTGCCATGCCCTATCTATCAACTACCACCTTATCATGACCTTTGAATTGCAACAGTCATTCGACTATGGCCGTTCGATCTGATTCCTCTGTGCGGTTATTTCCCCTCGCATATAAATACCGCACCTCCACCGCTATCTCATCCTCTTGCCCTTCCCCTCGGCACCATCTCTACCGAAGCCCTACCGCTCTGCTCCTTTTAGAGCTCGACGCTGATGATCTCTTTGCTGCTTTGCTACCAGAAAGTGGTCGTCGGGGTCCTTCATCGCTGCCGCTGGCCATCCTCTTCCCCGTGCCGCCATAGCTATTGTACATCACCAAGCTAGGGTATGTGCAGTGCGAACTCGGTCTTCTGTCTTTCTTGTTCGAGTTCGTCTGTGGTTAAAGTTGCAAGTTTTCACTACATTTCTTAGATCTTTAAACTCTAGGTAACTTGTGTGGATGTCATTTGTAGTTGTCCCTCGCATCCAAAAAAATTCAGATCTAGGTTTTGTGATATGTCTCGAACGAATGGAATGCTTACCACGCTGACTAGTATTTCCTCGAACCTACTACTTCGTCCTATACATTTCCTTCATTCAAAACGTTTCTCAAAGTCTGCATCTAATTCTTCTTCAAAACGTTTTCATTCGTAAAACCATCGATGTGAGCATTTGTAACCATGTCCCCATTTCCCTCGCTTCTATTCTTCTTCACAGGTGCATATGCAATTAGTTGAGGATTCCGCTCGACCAATGAGCATGGATGATGAAGATGTTGTCTTGGATACTGCTGATGAATCTAAATCCCTGGATGCTAAGGCCACAACGGTAGGCCCTTCTTCTAGCAAAATAAAAAGGACCGAGCAGAATGAGCAAGAAGAAGATGCCCCGAAAAAGAAGAAGGGTGGCAGACGGCCCTATACCAATAATGCTCAGTGCATCTCTCATAGCAATTACAACACTATTGAAGGTGAATCCAAGAATGATAGAGATAAGCGCCTGCAAAGGATTCAGCGCCACTGGGTACGCAAAGGCTTATAAGATGGTTCATCCTCGGTTTGCACATAATTTTGCTTTTCATCCTCCATGGGGTGACTGTCGTGAAATTGCCCTTCTCAAGTCAAATGATCCTCACAAGAGACCTCCTCCTCCACCAGATGCTCATGATTCATCACTTCGCACTCCCGAAAGCTATCCTAATGAGTTGGCCAAGCGCCAGAAGAATGCCTTGAAGAGAGCCAAGAGGGCTGAGAAAGATAAAGCTTGTGAGGAAGAAAATCGTTGTCTTCTGAAAGATGATGTTGCAAAGAAAAAGGCAGAAGGAAAACCTGAAAGTCGCTCAAAGCACAAACATGATCCGAGTGCTAAGAAGTGCACCGAAGAAGAAGTCAGTTGAATCAACTGATCAACATGCTGAAACTGATCCTTTCGACAAAGATGATCCCCCGCTGACCAAGGCTGAAGTTGAAGCTACTCTCAGTGAGCAAGTTAACAACACTACCTCCACAGTGTTGCCTGATCTTTAGGTCCCAAGTGTTCCAACAGCTCTACTGAAGAAGATCATTCTGAAAAAGAAAATGCCAGCCACAACTGTCATGGTGAAACAACATGTGGACACAACTCCTCATCCTGAAGCCATTAACATGAAGGATTTAGTTGTTGATGCTCCTGTGAGCGTTGCCAAGCTAGGCGAAAGAATTCCTAAGCCTGATGTGAAGAAAACCAAAGCTCCCTGTGCCGAGCCGAGTGCTGCTCAGGCTAAAGCTCCGAAAGAAAAGTCTGATCAACTTGTTTCTACTTTGATGCAGCCACTGGCTTCTATGCCTCCATCTAAGTAAGCTCCTGTGCAACCAGCTCCAACTGCTCCTCCTGCTCGAATGGGTGCCCCTCACTACCACAACCATGAGTTCATCATGGAGCAGCTTGATAAATTTGTTGAAAATCCATTCGATGGTGAAGTGGCCTCCTTGCATATTCCTTTGGAAGTCATTACTCAGGCACTGCTATTGTTCAAGATATGAGAGAAGATTCTTCTTAGATCAACACCCTGACTGCCAACCTTGCTGATCTGGATCCTCAAATGAACACCACCACTTTTAAGTTTGTCATCGGACAACTTGATGGTTGATTGCCACTATTGCCATGCTTTGCACACGATTGCTATTGCTTCTTGTCATATGTCTCCGTGTGTTGCCCCTCTTATGCTAAGATTTGCCATGTATTGAGTACAACATTCATTATAGTATTGCAAATGAGATTTCCCCCATAGCATTCTCACATATATTAGGAGATTTTGACATATTTCTTGTGAAGCATGCTTGTCTTCCTTCTTTGCACCATATGCCTAGTGCCATGAATATTGCCATTGTTGCATCATATTATTCATGCACTTTTGCCTCTAATGGTTATGTGCAAGAGAAGAGAACCATCATGATGAATGATGTGTTTATCTACCATGCACATACGTTCTTTGCTTTGTTTTGTGCATGTGTAGGATGCTTCGACTTCATGTCAACTTCCACTTCACGTGAGTTGATCATTGGAGCTCTTGAGAGTGAGCCTCATACATTCTACCACGCCTCGCTTCTACACCGCATTTGCTTGCACTTCGACATTGTGAAGGATACCCAAGGACACGCCTTCAAGGTGACATCCTTCTTGAGCATGGATATTGTGGATCATAGTTCATGTGTTGCTTGCATCATGACACATTGCACACATGTTAGAGACCTTGCTATGACTTTCCATTTTAACACTTCCATGCCTCGTGATATATATGCCTTGTGTGTTGCATCCAACTTGTTGCCTACTTGCTCATATCACATGTTTGGTTTCACCAATGTCATCACTTCACATATGCCATGTCCCTTTACTTGTCACATGCTTGACTTGATTGCCTCACCCATGATGACGAAATTCTCTTTCTATTGTGTTGAGTGCCATACAATTTTCACTACACCATATGCACGTTATGCTTGGATTCTCATTATATTTGGTGTTGTGAATGATTCCTATGCCTACCATAGACCTTTTATTGAGAGCTTTGTGCATGTTTTCTATGACCTAGAGGTAGATGCTTGTTCACTTGTCAAACATATTTGCATATCTACCTCCCACTTGCACGCTTGTTAACATGATGTACTCGATTGTGCTCAACTTATATGCTTAGTTGACATGCCACACTTATTTGTTACACCTTATGCTATGCTTGATGACAACAATTGTTGGGTGAATCACCTCTTGAATGCTTGGTTTTGCACTGACGCTAACCACATTTGTTTTTCCAAGTGCTTGTTGACTTTGCTCCTTTTGAAGGAACTACAAGACAGTGCGACAATGGAGAGTGCCCATTTCGAACTTCAAGATGATGAATGCTTGGTGATCGTCTATTTATACACGGTGACGACATCTCTTTCCCATGGTGATTTTGATTTTGATCCGAGGTCGGATCTTTCCCAAGGGGGAGGGGATGATGCAGAGGACCCTATAGACATCACCATGTCAAGAGTCCATTTCGCGAGTGACACGTGCATCATCTACTTCATACATACAAAGGTGAATTATCTCCTTTACATGTGTCCACTTGTACCTTTCGAGGATGGTATACTACTTGAACCCTCTCGTCTGCATACATAGGTGTGAGCGAAGATACACACTCATCGAGGAGGTGTCCAAGAAGAAGAGAAGATCTACACCATCCAAGAGGGAAGCCTGGAAGCGGATACAGAAGCGCCAAGAAGAAGGCAACAGCTCGTAGGCGACCCCATGCGCACGGCCCCCTCCAACCCCGATCCCACGGGCCTCCCAGGTTGCACGGTCCTGGAGACCCCGTGCGCATGGGCGTGTACCGTGCACATGGGACCCCCATGCCCACGAGCTGCTGTGTCGGGTCTCTAGAGACCCCGTGCGCATGGGCTCCACTTACCTCGTGCGCACGGGGGCCCCTGTGTGTTGTTGTGGGCTTTGCCCTTGAATTACCATTTCTACCCCACTTATCCCTCTCCTTGCCTAGGACTATATATACTCCTTCCCCTCCTCCATTTGGACTAAGCTAAGAATAGATGTAGACGTTAGAGCTTAGCTCATGTATCTTCCCTTGTGGGATTCCTCTTGAGAGAGAGAGAACACTCCATTGGAGTTCAAGGCCTCCATTGGAGAAGATCCCTAGGGATTCAAGGTCCCTTCTAGGGAAGGATCTATCTAAATCATCAAGACCTCATCTCCTTTGGATTTGGGATGAACTTTACCTTGTATCTTTGATGCGGAGCATCCCACGATCATCCCCATGTTCACTTCGACGAGACCTCAACTACACACAATTGGACACAAGGTTAACTCGCTCCTCTCCGAACCTCCACTTTCTACATGTGAGACATGGCTACTACCTCAAATATATGTGCTATGCATGACAAGGAACCAAGAGGGAGGCCATGGAGCAGCTAGGAGCATTGGACAAGACGGTGAGGACACCAAGTACAAGGATCAAGAGAAGCTGCTGGAAAAGCTACAGGCTCCGGACGTCCGGCCTTCACCGGACGACCGGCGCGTCCCAGGCGACCGGATGACCGGCAACCACTGGACGTCCGTAACGGCGATCACAAAAGGAAAATAGCGGAAGTCCGAAGACTTCCGGATGTCCGGACCCTCGCGAGCCACCGGACGTCCGGTAGCCGTCGGACGTCCGCTACATGCTGTCTGTGCATAGTTCTCGGGCCAGAGGCCCATGTATCCCTCTCCCACTTACCCCTTCATGGCCCTAGACTATATATACTCCTCCACCTCCTCCTAGTGAGGGTTAGCTTAGGTTTAGCTCATTTGAGACAGAGCTTTGCTCATCCACCAGTGGTTCATCTCCTTGTGAGTGACTGCGGCCCCTCCACGGAGAAGATCCACACGGATTCAAGATCTCCTTCACGGAGAAGATCCCGCGGGATACCCCAAGACCTCCTCACGGAGAAGAACCGATTACCCTTTGTATCGTCCCTTGTTGATCATGGACCTTGTATCTCTTTGTGTTTTGAGGATCTAGCATATGTGTGACTTGTTCTTGTTGGTTTGAGTGATTCTCTCGTGTTTCCCCTCGTGTTCCCCTCTCGTGTTCTTCGTGTTCATCGTGGGATCCCCTCCATTTCATGAAAGATCGGCCATCTAGGGTTCCACCCTACATCATATGGTATCAAGAGCAAGGTTTCTCACGAATTTGGGGCCCCCCTCCATCATTTTCTAGCCTTCTTTTGTGTGACTTCGTCCTAAATTTCGAAAATACCCACCAAAAAATAGCCCCATTTTTTTGTGATATGTTGGTTTGATGACGTTTTGTTTATTTTGATCCATGGATTTGCTTTTTTGAAGTGGATCTAGCATTTCGCCAAGTTTCCCCATCTTCTATCCACGAAATCTCATCAATTTTGACCCCAAATTTATCAAATTCCGCCCAAAATCGCGTTCCCGAGCTCAAATCTCGCGTTGACCCCGACCCACCGGACGATCGGCGTTTTACCGGACGTCCGGACCCTCACGAAGCACCGGACGCCCGCCATCTACCGGACGACCGGAACCACCTATACAGAAGAGATTACCAGATTTCCGAGCCCGACCGGACGTCCGGTCACCGGTCGTCCGTCACTTTCCGGATGTCCGGTACCTCTAGATATTGAATTCGGTTGTTTTTTGTTTTGGTCATAACTAATTCATACAAACTTCGATTTGGACGTTCTTTAGCTCGTTTTAAAGCTCTTGACATCCTCCATAACACAAAAATACTACCATCATCATTTTACTCCATCAAATTTTGTCAAATTTGGCAAGTTTGCCTAGGCCTTCCACCATATCATCCGCATAGCCATCATAGCCTTCCGCAACCTAACCCATTTTGTCAACCATAGCATTTGTGGTTGCTTGAGTAGTGATTTGAGTCTCCTAAGGTGTTTAGGCTACTTAGGGACAATCACATCTTCATCAACCACCACCACCACTTCCGCATAGCTTAGTCCACTATACTTTTCCGCCAACCCAACCTAACCTAATTTTGTTGAGCTTGTTTGAGTTTTGGCTTGTGTCTCCTAAGGTGTTTCGGCTACTTAGGGACCGTGACTTCAACTCCGACATCGTGTATAGCCCATCATTCCACTTCTGCAACCACCACGGCATTGCCTCTACCACCATTTGACATTTGTCCTTGAGATTTTGAGTTGTGGTTTTTCTGTTTCCTAAGGTGTTTCGGCTAATTAGGAAAGGGTCTACATCAAGAGCACCACCTCTCATCATCGACACGGATGGTAACTTCGACGACACCATTGTATATTCCCTTGCAATTGCATTGTTAAGCCCTAGCCCATTTTTGCGTCACCTACCTATCGAGACTAGCCATTTGAGTATTGTCGGCAACGTTACTTGTGCACATTAGTGATCATACTTCCCATAGCATACATACCATATCACCGTGGTGCATATCTTGGTATCATCTATTGTGACACAAGGTTGTAATCGCATATACTCAATTGCTATCTTGGTTTGTGAAGTTTTGCATGAGAAAAGAGCTCGAAAGAGAAAGAGCCAAACAAGCTTTTAAGCACAAAGAAAGAGATAAGCAAAGAGATTTTAAGCAAGAACCATAGCATCATACTACATTTAAATTGTCATACTCGATCATTTTGGATCATATCACCGAAATACCATACATATAGCATACTTGGGATAGAAGTCGTTGCATTTTGCTTAGTAGGTTGTGCACAAGTTCGTATCCGCCTATTGAGCAATCGTGCTAGCGTTGCTCCTGAGTTGTGCAACACGAGCGTTTTCCGTGGATTCCACATTTTGTGCTCATTCTTTGGTTGCACGACCCCATTTATCTATCCATGTGTGTGTTTCCGTGTGCCACATGTTGCTATTGGTCTACTTGTTTCACTTGCGAATTTGCGAATCTCTTTCAAATTTATTGACTCTTGCAAACATTTTGCATCAAATTTTTGTGCCACTATCCTCACCGAGCTCCACCATAAGCTTTACTTGTGTAGGTGTGAGAATCCGACAAGAATTGGTACCAATTGTGCTATTTCCTTGTTCCACATTTGAGTGATCATTGATCCATCTTCAACATCAGTCAAGGTACATTTGGTATAGTTCTTCTCTTTCTCCCACACATACTTGCTAGCGTGTTGTGATGGATAGGCAAGGAATTTCATCTCCGGTCTTCGACATCGACGGCGCGAACAATGACATCCACGCGAAAACCATCGGAGTACAACGAGCAATGCAAGAGCGCTTGGGCAACATCGCCATCGAACTACGACACTCCGAGACAAGGACAATGGCTTCCTTCGACGACATGTGCGACTCCTTCAACAAACAAGTGGTGGAGCTCCGACACTTGGTTGTCGATTACAAGTCTTCTTCCCCTTCGTCATCCTCTCGGCGGCGACGTTCAAGTCACAAGTTTTCGGAACGCAAACATGATGCAAGTGCAAGTCTTCCACGTCCACACCGCCATGGCGACCATCAACATCGTCATGAAGGGCAACTCACCTCCAAGCATCATGTGCACGACGACGACGAACGACATCTACCAAGAGCTCAAGCACTACAACGACACCATCAAGATGGAGATGCTCGACACGCGCAAACATACAAGTCCGAAGACGCTCTACTTCATGCCAAGCCCAAGCTTCAAGAGAACATAAGAAGACCGCGAGACAAGCACACCCAAGACGGAGCTACGGCTACAACCACCACTTTGGCATATTCGCCAAGTGCTATCAAGGCATCTTCGCCCTTGGACGTACGGCATCTTCGCCTACTTCCCATGAGTTCGCCTACATCAACGTCTTCATCATCAAGGCGATCATCTACGAGCGACGGCGACAAGACGGTCGAGCAGTGGCCATCCTCTTCGACAAAGGCGTCGTGCATGAACCTCTTCGACACCATGAAGACGACGCCCATATTGGACTACTACTCCGGGTCAAGCTATGCGAGCAAGCATGAGACCTTCTTTTTGACCTCGGAGGAGCGTGATGATTTGCCACATCCCACGGCATTCATCTTTGGAGGCATTACGGATGAGGAAGTTGAGCATGGAGACTATTGCACCTACACCTCTTCGACATCCACATATGACGAGATGCCCCAATCCCCATGTGAGAAGAGCCACCACCACATGAGTGATATGAGTGACTCCACCATATGTGAGCTTGAGAGCATTTCCCTTAAGAGGATGAGTGTCCCCACCACTAGCCCCACACATGAGAGCATGCCACTTCTCCTATGTGAGGTTAAGAGCCATTTGAGTGACTCCACCAACCATACGAGTGAGAGCATCCACGAGGGAGTGAGTGAGCCACAACACTTAGTGAGTGAGGTAGTTGATAGGGCATGTAAGGCAACTATGATTTCTAACGACTTAACCTCTACTCCGAGTGTGTTTTCCTTGGTGCTAGGTCTCCTACAAGAGGACATGCCTACCCTCGATGAGCCCGTCCCTCCTATGGAAAAACCGATGGCCATGGTGGAAGACGATGCACCACCCACATGGTTCCATCAAGATGAAGATGAGAACGATTGGATCATGAACACCTCACCTACAACTCATGAGCGACGCTCCAAAGGTAAAATAGGTGATGGTGCTTCTCTCGTCCCACTAGTGGACTATATTGACAATGATTGCTTGCATGATGTTGACACACCTAATGACATGCTTCATGCTAGTGCAACTTACTCATGTCATGACTTACCTATTTATGATGAATATGATGATGAGCATGTTGAGTTGCCTAGTTGTGATGTTATGCTCCATAGGATATCATGTGAAAATTCTTTTGGTCACATCATGTTCGACAACCCTTTAAACTTGTCATATGCTATGAGTGAGATCTACCATATTGCATCATTTCAATCTCAGCATAGTACCTATGCATGCCCCCATTAAAGTAAATCCCTTTGCACTTGTGGCATAGATGACAAGATGATGTTCATTGGCTTTTGTTTTTCATGCGATGATATTGCCATGCTTCCTTTACATGATTTGCGCAATTCATACACTATGCCATGCCATGAACACATTGTTCCAAATATGCATTGTTTTGGATGTTATCAATATTCTCCATGTGATGTTTCCACTAATGCTCATGAGGAGACCCCCATAGTTTCCTCATACATACTAGGAGATCTTGATGCATTCCATACCTTGCATGATTACCATGATTGTGTGCACCATATGCATTCCATGAATAACAATGCCCTACATATTTGTCATGATGCATTACACCATTTGAGTCTCCATTATGCCATACATAATAACAAACCTCTCATGATGGATGACATGTTTCTATATCATGCATCTCATTTATTTGAGAATTGGATATTTTGTGCTAACCACCACACGCACGTGCGCATCATGATGGATGATGTGTACATATACCACGCCCACACAATTTTTCCTTTGTCTTTGTTTTGTGTAGGTACTCACCAATACTTGTCAACATCACAATCCCATGAGTTGACAAAACGAGCTCTTGAGAGCAACAACGCTTTGGGATTCCGTGGAATCTCCTTACCACCATTCTCTTCGCGCAACCACTACGAGCATCTCTTTTACTTGGCTCTCACACGGCTATGGGCTATTTGCCACTTGTCACATTATGCCCATACTATCGTGTTCACTTTGCATGTTATGCCTCTTGCTATGACTTTGCCATGCAATTGTGACCCTTGCTTGCATTTACTCATGTTTCACCATTATGACACTCATATGTGTATTTGCATGCTTGGTGGAGATACTTGTAGCTATTGCCAAGATTTCTTCGTGCCCGATGCTACTATTGATTCTTGTGTTGGGAGATTCATGATGTCCCATAGCTATTTACATATGGCCTCTCGCCAATACATTAATCCTATTTTGCTCATATCTTGCTTTCATGCTTGTGATATACCATGTGCATTATTCATGCTTCCTATTTGCACACATGCCATGATTGCCATGATTACTTCTAGTATGTTGCATCTTCACACTGCTAGCTTGCTTGACTTGATCACCATGATTGCTTGCTTTGTCGCATCACCCATGTTCCATTCTTACTTGCTTTCTTGGGTTGATGATATATATGTTCATGCCATTCACATGATTCACATTGATCATTGTCATTTGTCTCCACTAGTTGCATCTCTCATCACTTGTATTGAGTGTAACAATGCTATGTTTGTTGATCTTAGAGACTTGGACACCATACTTGTGATGCATGATTGCTTGTTTGAGCCTAATGCGTTTGGTTGTTATCGCATCATATGCTTACATGCCATGCCACATTACCTTGTCCTTTCTTATGATAAGAATGATGCAAGCACTTGTTGGGTATTTTCCCTCATTTGTTTGTCCGAGTGTTTGTCATGTTCTTTCATTTTGAAGGATTCAGAAGGCGGTATCATCACTATACATATTGGTCATGCAAAGGCCTACACGATGCGTAACACCAACATTTCCGACATCCTCATAAAGGTGAACTCCTTCCTTTTGAGCCATCCTCACTTACACATATTGGATGGGCCATGCTTTCATTGTTGTTTCCTTCTTGTTGTCTACATGATACATCTATTGGATGGTGGACCGACATTGGAGATGGACCCTATGGACCTTCAAGTTGAGGAGCGCTCGGACTTATTGGATGATCCTTCGGAACTCCACTCATTCCATGACATTAAGCATTGGTATATCGACACCCCTTTGACACATTGCACCAAAACCTTCATATTTGTTGATTGTGTGCTCACATGCCATGATCCTTGGACTTATCTTACCCATGAAAAATTTGCATCGTATGCATGGATTGACTCACACTATGATTGCCTTGTTGCATCTTGTATTCCCATGTCATCCATGATATATGAGCTTGTGCATTTCCTTAGCAAATTTGTTGTGATCTTTCTTGATGGCATATTCATACATCATGATCATCTTATCCTCCATCAATTGCATAATATCATACACATATTGACCATCCATTGCCATGTTCATGCTCTTGATAAACCATCACACTACAACATCATTTTGCACAATGGTTGCATTGATCACATTCACAACACCTTTGTGTGCACAACAAATGAATTTTCTCACATGAATGCTTTACTTTTCATTCTACATCTTTTGGATAAGCATCTTGTGTCTTGCCATGCCCAACCTTGTCACACAGACTCATTCTTAAACGATGGACACTTTGTGTGTGCTAACCATTGTATTTCCGAGTGTCGTTTGTGTTTGCTCTTCTTGCATGTATACCACTCCGGCGACACTTTGGACTACTTGGATTGCACCATCTCCTCAACTCCGTCCAACTACAAGTCCGTCCACGACAACCGTTTCCATGGTGATGAGGTTTTTGATCCGAGGTCGAATCTTTCCCAAGGTAGGGGAGATGATGCGGAGCATCCCACGATCATCCCCATGTTCACTTTGACGAGACCTCAACTACACACAATTGGACACAAGGTTAACTCGCTCCTCTCCGAACCTCCACTTTCTACATGTGAGACATGGCTACTACCTCAAATATATGTGCTATGCATGACCAGGAACCAAGAGGGAGGCCATGGAGCAGCTAGGAGAATTGGAAAAGACGGTGAGGACACCAAGTACAAGGATCAAGAGAAGCTGTTGGAAAAGCTACAGGCTCCGGACGTCCGGCCTTCACCGGACGACCGGCGTGTCCCAGGCGACCAGACGACCAGCAACCACCGGACGTCCGTAACGGCGATCACAGAAGGAAAATAGCGGAAGTCCGAAGACTTCCGGACGTCCGGACCCTCCCGAGCCACTGGACGTCCGGTAGTCGTCGGACGTCCGCTACATGCTGTCTGCGCACAGTTATCGGGCCAGAGGCCCATGTATCCCTCTCCCACTTACCCCTTCGTGGCCCTAGACTATATATACTCCTCCACCTCCTCCTAGTGAGGGTTAGCTTAGGTTTAGCTTATTTGAGACAGAGCTTTGCTCATCCACCAATGGTTCATCTCCTTGTGAGTGGCTGCGGCCCCTCCACGGAGAAGATCCACACGGATTCAAGACCTCCTTCACGGAGAAGATCCCGCGGGATACCCCAAGACCTCCTCACGGAGAAGAACCGATTACCCTTTGTATCATCCCTTGTTGATCATGGACCTTGTATCTCTTTGTGTTTCGAGGATCAAGCATATGTGTGACTTGTTCTTGTTGGTTTGTGTGATTCTCTCATGTTTCCCCTCGTGTTCCCCTCTCGTGTTCTTCGTGTTCATCGTGGGATGCCCTCCATTTCGTGAAAGATCGACCATATAGGGTTCCACCCTACAACAATCTTTCCCTTTGTTGTTCCTGTACCTTTGTGGATCTTGTGTGATTGTGAGTCTAGTGGATGTGTGATTGGACTTGTTCTTGAGTGTTTCCCCTTGTGATTTCTCTCCGTTCTTCCCCGTGTTCTTCGTGTTATTCACGGGAATCCACTCCAATCGTGAAAGATCAGCCGAAACCGGGTCTAACCACATATCATATTCCCTCATGAATATTCGGACATCCCCGCTATGAAGAGTATTGGTTGTTTTGATCAGTTGCTGCAAGATCTTGAAGATTTTTGCCTCACCGATGTCTTTGCATTCGAACACCCTTGGAACAGGGAAATCATTCTGCAATTTTATGCCACCTTATACATCTATGGTGATGAAGCTGATAGTTCCAAATGGATCATGGAATGGATGACAGAAGGGAAACGTATCAAATGCACTGCAAGAGATTTTGTCTCGCACTTTCATTTCCCTCGATTTGAGCATGGCAACAATGAAATTCGCGTGCACAATATTGATGTCTTTTCTGATGAAATGTTTCGGTGCACAATGGACGAAGAAAAGATTCATGATTACAATGGTCCACCCAAGCCAAAGCACTTAACATTCCAAAATCAGACTTTGTATCATTTGCTCACTTACATTATTTGCCCTCTGGATGGGATGAATACTGACAATTTCATCTTAGATGTTCTTTGAAATGCAATCTATGTAATTTCCGAGTGATATGTCTTTGATGTTGAGGACATGTTTCTGCATATCTTAAAGGATTTTGCTCAGCATCCGAAAATCATCAAAGTCTATGCACCATGGATTCAGAAAGTGGTTGATTACACCATGGGCACCGAATATTTGGCAAAGGCTAGCCACAAAAGCTTCATTCCTCCAGTATGCGATACCCTGCAAGTCTTGGAAGATATATCTTCGGGTAAATCGCCTGCTTCAAGCACTCCAGATTTGATGAGGACATCACTAACAAGGTTACACCCACAACTCCAACTGACACATATACAGTACCAATTACTAGAGCTCGCGCACGCCAAATAAATTACCATGTACTTTCGTTTCTTGGTAATGAATCTAATGTTCATGAGAATATAATGATGCCTAAATTGGATACATTTGTCTTGCTTACAAATGAAGGGCCTAGCTTGGAAAAGAAGGATGAACATTGGAGCAAGATCAAGCATGGAGATGATGGCATGCGCAGGGGGATTAAGAATGGAGTTACAAGTGATGATTTCAGGACTTTGAAGCCACCATAATGAGTGCGTGAAGCCTTGGACGAAATATACAAGATGCCACTTCATAAATTTCGTCCAGAGGCTATTATAGGTGATGCGTCACCTTATTATTGGGCCAGGCCCATGTAATTTCGAAATACTTGAGTATAGGTTGTTTTTAGAGTCTGTATGTGTGGGGAAACAAGAGTAAGGGTTGGTTTCGGACCCCTCCACCAAGGGCCACGAAATTCTCCCCTCTTTCCCCCATATATACAGCCCTTAGGGCATCGTTTAGACTTTGGGTTTTGTTTAGATTAAGGTTCGCCATAGCTGCAACTTCGCGTACTTCGTTTGTGTTCAACGACCAGACAAAGACGTCATAGAACCCCACTTGATCAATAAAGCTTTCCTCTTGAATTCGCAATATCCAGATTGCAATCTCAGTTTCTTGCTTGTTCTTTGTTTGCCCGCAGGAAACAGACCTTCGTGGTCAGGTTGATCGTGCTCCGGCGTGGTCAATAACATCTCGGAGTTGGTTTAGCGATTGCTAAGGCGCGACGTCCTCGCACGTTCGTAGTCGGATCGTCAAAGTCGACTTCCTCCAAAACGATAGCTACCATCTCATCGAAAGACGGGACACCTTTGCCTCTATCAAGTGGTATCAGAGTTCCAGGTTGCTCGGTGAGATTTTACAGTTTTTCATAGTTTAGATCGAGTTTGTTCTTCATACCTATTGTCCACGAAAAAGTCAAAAAAAAGGGTTAGTTCACCCCATCCGAACCAATCTGAGCCTTTGCATAATCTTTTCTGTATTTGCTTTGTTGAATTTGCGGTTGCATCATCGTGTCAAGTTGCTGGTCTTAGCGTCTAGTTCTTTAGAGTTTCGAGTTCTGTTCACAGTTTGCCACGCCACCGCCGCACCATATTCATCGCCGCTGCCATACCACCACCGCTGCCATATCCCACCACCGCCACCACATACCACCACCGCTGCCATAACCTACCACCGCTGCCATAACCTACCACCAATCCGAGTTCTTTTCATATTAGGTTTGTTCTCGAGATCCATCTAGGTTTCAGATTTGTGTTTCCTTGCCTGCGTAGGTCTCGAAAAAAAAAGAAAAAAAAAAGAAAAAAAAAAGAGTCTGGAGACCCCCGGGCAGCTTTTAGGCCAAAATTTCGGCAGGTGAAAATATTTTTTCCCTATCCTATTTTTGGGCTTTTATGAGTCTTTTGAGACACGTGCCACCATACTATTTTTTTACCGCACTTTTTCGTCGTCGCTGCCCTGATTCCGAAAAAAAAATCGTCAAAAAAAATTCGTGCCTATCATCTTAGTTTGACTTGGGAAGTGTTTTGAGACACTCGCCATTATAGTGATTTTCGGCAAAAAGAAACAGTGCAAAAAAAGAGCGAAAAAAAATTCAGAGTGTGCTTTCCCCTTGATTACGTGCAGCGCCGTGATTTTGTTAGTGTTCTAGGCTCGCGTCTCTAGTACGGTCTAGCCTAGGACCAGCACAGTACCATCGTTGAGCGTTTATTCAACTTTGCATCTCTGAATTGATTATTGCTGACCCTTTTTCCTACCATCTTATAAGCCTTCCCAACTCCACATACATCTACGTCGTGCGATTTGACTCTCCCTGGTAATCGCTTTATCCAACCTTTGAGAGTTTTGACTACCACGGTTGCCGATCACCACCTGCTGCTGGGTAAGAACTAGTAAGAATTTGAGATTTGCTTGACGGATTTGTGACGCCCGATGATGTAGGGTGGAACCCTAGTCAGCAGATCTTTCACGATTGGAGAGTATCCCACGACGAACACGGAGAACACAAGGAGGAAACAGGGAAAAACACGAGAGGAAACACTCAAATCAACACAAAGATGATCACACAAGTGCTAGATCCACGATACATATCGAGATACACGGTCCATAGTCAATGTCGGTGGTACAAGGATAGTCTTCTCCGTGAGGAGGTCTTGGTATCCCGTAGGATCTTCCCCGACGTGGAGGTCTTGAATCCGAGGTGGATCTTCTCGGAAGAGGCGCGCGGTCTCGTAGGAGAGAATCCACACAAAGGTCTGAAATGAGCTATCCAAAAGCTAACCCTAAACGGAATGGGGAAAGGAGTATATATAGTGTACGGAGCGAATGGGTACACGGGCCTCGGCCGAGGGGATGCACCCAGGCAAATCAGGGGCCGGACGTCGGGCGACGGGCCGGATGTCCGGGGCTTCACGAGGCGTCGGACGTCCGGGGCGAGGGGCCGGATGTCCGGGCTGGAGGGGTTGAGCCTCGGGTGTCTTCTGGACAGTGGTGCCGGATTTCCGGGCCCGAGGCCGGATGTCCGGGCCAGGCCTGGCCGGATGTCCGGGCCCTGTAGCTTCGTCTGCTGGCCTTCTGTAGATGATTGTCCAGGGGCCGGATGTCCGGGCCAGGGGGGCGGATGTCTGGGGCCTGGAACCTTCCTCTGCCCTTCTCGATGCAACATCTCGTCCGTGAACTCGGGGACTTGTCCATCTTCACGCCCTTCTCCAATGTGGTCTTCTTCACACCTGAGCACACAAAGCGCATCCGTCTCAGGTAGCAACCATGTCTCGCAAGATTCGTATGGAAGTAGGGCTATGAGTGACGTCACCTCGGTCTCGAGAGCTCTAGCACGAGCACGTGTCATTGGTCCTTGAGGCACTCGAGGAGGTGAAGGAGGGTCCATGGGGATGACCTCGGGATGCTCCGCATCATCTCCCCTCCCTTGGAAAAGATCCGACCTCGGATCGAAATCTTCATCACCATGGAAAGGAGATAGATCTTGGATGTTGAAAGTGTCGCTCACGGAGTACTTGTCGCGTGGAATGTCGATCTTGTAGGCGTTGTTGTTGTAGCGTGCTAGCACCTTGAAGGGTCCGTCGGTGCGAGGTAGTAGTTTGGACTTGCGCTCTTGTGGGAAACGGTCCTTGCGAAGATGTAGCCAAACAAGATCTCCCGGTTGGAACACCATTGGTGCCTTGTTGACGTTGAGCTTGGTGGCGAGACGATGTACTTGTCGCTCGATCATTGCTCTTGTATCTTCGTGCACCTTCTTGAGATAGCTTGCTCGTGCACTTGCGTCCATGTTCGTGCGCTCTTGGAGAGGTAGCGGTAGGATGTCCAATGGGGACAACGGGTTGAAGCCGTAGACGACCTCGAAGGGGGACTTGCCGGTTGTCGAGTGTCTTGCGCGGTTGTAGGCGTACTCGGCGATGGGCAAGCATTGCTCCCATTCCTTGATGTTCTTCTTGATCAACACACGAAGAAGCGTCGAAAGCGTGCGGTTCGTGACCTCCGTTTGGCCGTCCGTTTGTGGATGGTACGCCGAAGAGAATAGAAGCTTGATTTCGAGCTTGGCACATAGGGTTTTCCAAAAGTAGCTCAAGAACTTGACGTCCCGGTCCGACACAATCGTTTTGGGCACGCCGTGTAGACGAATTATCTCCCTACAAAAGAGATTTGCAACATGTGATGCATCGTCGATCTTGTTACAAGGAATGAAATGAGCCATTTTAGAGAATCGATCTACCATGACAAGCACGGAATCTTTGCCATTTTGAGTCCTAGGTAAGCCAAGTATGAAATCCATGCTTATGTCTTCCTATGGATGGTATGGAATAGGAAGAGGCATGTAAAGACCATGAGATTGAGCTTTGGACTTAGCTTTGCGGCATGTAGAACATCGGTTGGTGAGGCGTGAGACGTCACGAAGCATCCTGGGCCAAAAATAGTTCTTAGAGAGGGTAGCAAACGTCTTGTCGCGTACAAAGTGTCCCATGAGTCCTCCATGAGATTCCTGCAAAAGGAGCAAATGAAGCGAAGACTCGGGAATGCAAAGTTTGTTAGCTCTCATAAGATATCCATCCTTTAGGTAGTAATGTTCCCAAGAAGTGTAAGTCAAGCACTTAGCATAAGCATTTGCAAAGAAAGAATCATGCTCATATAAATCTTTTATGTGCTCAAAGCCAATCACATTCAACTCAAGTTGTGTTACAAGCATGCATTTGCGGGAAAGCGCGTCCGCCACAACATTTTCTTTGCCTTTGATGTACTTGATGACATAGGGAAAAGACTCAATGAACTCACTCCATTTAGCATGACGCTTGTTCAACTTAGTTTGACCTTTGAGATACTTGAGAGTCTCATGGTCCGTACGAAGAATGAATTCACGAGGTCTAAGATAATGTTCCCAAACACGTAAAACTCTCCCCAAGGCATAAAGCTCTTTATCATAAATGGGATAGTTAAGTTGCGCTCCCGATAGCTTCTCTCTAAAGTACGCAATTGGGCGCTTTTCTTGCATTAGCACGCCACCTATGCCGGTACCACTAGCATCACAATGAATCTCAAAAGGTTTATCAAAGTTTGGTAGGGCTAGAAGTGGTGCGTGCGTGAGCAGGCTTTGAAGCTCATTGAACGCGGTGTCTTGCGAAGGACCCCAAATGAAGGGTGCGTTCTTCTTGCTCAAAGCGTGTAGAGGCATAGCAATGGTGCTAAAATGCTTCACAAAACGTCGATATAAACCGGCTAAACCAAGGAAACTACGCACTTGCATGAGATTCGTTGGTTGAGGCCAAGTTTTAATTGCTTCAATTTTAGTTTCATCAACGTGAACACCTTGAGAAGAAACGACAAATCCTAGAAAGACAATCTTGTCAACGCCAAAAGTGCATTTCTCCATATTAGCATATAAGCGCTCTTTCCGAAGGGTTTGTAAAACCAAACGGATGTGTGTCACATGGTCCTCTAGCGTCTTGCTAAAAACAAGGATATCATCAAAGTAAACCACTACAAAGACACCTATGTAGGGTCGAAGACAAAAATGCATAAGACGCATAAATGAACCGGGTGCTTCCGATAAGCCCATTGGCATAACAAGCCACTCATATAACCCAAACTTGGTTTTGAAAGCCGTTTTCCACTCATCACCCTCTTGAATGCGAATTTGGAAGTAACCACTTTTAAGATCAATTTTTGAAAATATGGTGGCACCACATAATTCATCAAGCATATCGTCTAAACCTGGGATAGGATAACGGTATCTAACGGTGATAGCATTTATAGGTCGACAATCGGAGCACATGCGAAAACTTCCATCTTTCTTAGGCACGAGAATAACCGGAATGGCACAAGGACTTAGGCTTTCACGTACATGACCTTTGTCGATGAGTTTTTGCACTTGCCGTTGTATCTCCTTTGTTTCCTCGGGGTTGACGCGGTAAGGAGCCTTGTTTGGAAGTGGTGCGCTGGGTATGAGGTCGATGCGGTGTTCGATTCCGCGAAGTGGAGGTAGACCCGGAGGTAGTTCATCGGGAAAGACGTCCGAGAATTCCTGCAACAAATTAGACAACACTAAAGGTAGAGGTGGTGAAGTGTTAGTAGGTTTGGCTTCCCCTTTGCATAATAGCACAAGGTGGAAGACACTCGATGGGTTCTCACACACTTCTCTCATCTCACGTTTGGTGGCAATAGCACTAGTTGCTTCTTGTCGCTCATCGTGGAGTCGCTCATATTTATCTTGTGGCTCTCACTCTCCCTATGGTGGCTCACTCTCTCATCATTCTCTCCATGATGGTTGGTAGGTAAGTGTTTGTCGGCGGCTACTTGACTTGGTGACATGGGACGTAGCACGAATTCCTTGCCCTTCATCTTGAAATGATAGTGATTTGTCCGTCCATTGTGTGTGACTCCACGATCATATTGCCATGGACGTCCAAGAATAAGGTGGCACACGGACATGGGTATCACATCACATTCAAGAGTGTCCTCGTAGGCGCCAATCTTGAAAGAGACTTGCATGGTGTGCTCGACTCGAAGAATTCCTGCGTCGTTGAGCCACTGGACCTTGTAGGGGTGAGGATGCTTCGTCTTGACCAAATGAAGCTTGTCGCATAGCTCTTCGCTTGCCAAGTTGTGACAACTTCCTCCATCGATGATAACCTTGACGGAGCGTCCATTGATGCCGGCCTTCGTATGGAAAATGTGACATCGTTGGTCGTCATCTTGTTGGTGTTGGAGTGTCAAGACTTTGGAGACAACAAGATTGGGGCTTGAGTCATTGTCGCAAAACACTTGACGGTCTTCTTCTTCATTCACTTGGCGATGCATAGCGACATGCTCAAGTGCTTCCATCTCATCATCGCTCATGGAGTCCTAAGATCCGTCATCGTTCATGATCATGGTGCGAACGGTCTTGCACTCAAATGACTTGTGGCCTCGTCCTTGGCACTTGAAGCATTTGATGGAGCTCGTCTTGTTGTTGTCTTCGGTTGGAGTTGTAGTTGAGGAAGCTCTTGGCTTGAAGTTGTTGGTAGAAGGTGGACGACTCGATGTAGTCGCATTCTTGTAGCTTGACTTGTCGCCGAAGTTTGTAGATGGCTTGGTAGACGTAGGAGGAGTAGCCGAAGTCGTTGAAGCTTGGTTGTAGGAGCCGAAGTTCTTGGAGTTGAACTTGGAGTACTGTAGTCCTCTTGAACTTGTCGCTCCACTTTGGTTGCTTGATGTACTAGCTCGAGGAGATTGTTGTATGGTTGGAAATCCGCAATCTTCTTGATGGGATAGTTGAGTCCGTTCAAGAATCTCGCCATTGTTTGCTCTTCATCTTCTGTGATGTTTGCTCGTATCATGGCAATCTCCATCTCCTTGTAGTACTCTTCAACGGACTTGGTACCTTGCTTGAGGAGTTGTAGCTTCTTGAACAAGTCACGGTTGTAGTGGGTAGGCACAAAGCATGCTCTCATGACTTCCTTCATTTGAGCCCAAGTGGTGATAGGAGGTTCGCCTTTTGCTTCTCTTCCCTCTATGATTTGCTCATACCAAATGAGAACATAGTCTTGGAACTCAAGGGATGCCATTGCGATCTTCTTCTCTTCATCGAAGTTGTGAAGGCGAAAGATCTTGTCAACTTTTAATGCCCATGAGAGATAGTCTTCGGGATCAATGCTTCCGGAGAACTTTGGCATGGTGAATTTGAGCTTGCCATAGCGATGCTCGTCATTGTTTCCTTGCCTATTGGGAGGGCGGTCTTGATTTTGGCGGTTGGCATTATCACGTTGCTCTTGCCGAGCTTGGTGTACTTGTTGGGGTTGTTGCTCTTGCCGCGCTTGAAGAGGAGCTTCGTCTTGCATTCTTGCTTGATGGCGCCTCTCTTGCATCTCATCACGAAGGAAATCCTCTTCTTGACGAGTGTGTCGAGTGCGGGTTGCCACATTGCGATGTGCATCTTGTAACGCTCGTTGTGCCTCCATAGCTTGAGCTTCTCGCCGTTGTTGTGCTTGGCAGTTAGCCTCGGCATCTATTTCTTCTTGGTGTTGACATGCTCGCTCTTGTTGTTGTTGGCGTAGTCGTTGCCGGTCTTATGCTTGCTCAAGTGTAGCTTGGTTTTGACGGCGTCGGCTGTCTTGCTTGTCGAATAGCTCTTGTGAACTCTTGTCATGAAGAGGCTGCCGGTTGTTATGTCGATCTTGACGTGCGGCTTGACGAAGAGTGTTGGACGTAGGTGTACTTGAGTCTTGCGTGGAGTCGGAATGTCGACTTGAGCGGCTTCGTCTTTGAGAGGATGTTGAAGAAGAACGTCGGTTGATTATCAATGTCCGGAGCTCGTTGTATTGAGTAGACATGTTGGTGTTGATGATGTCAAATTGTTCTTTTGTTCTTGCTTCAAATTGGCGCGCGTCCTCGGCGACTTGACCAATGTACTCGCGCATAGCTTCACTCTCTTGATGTAGAGCTCGTTGGACACTGAAGAGATGTAGTTTGGTGACGTAGTTGTTCGCTTCTTGAGGATCGTCGAAGATCGAGTTGGTACATGTACTTGGCCTATCCATCATCACAAGCAAGTATGTGAGCGGGAGAAAGGAGAAGACAATATCAAAAGTACCTTAACCGAAGTTGAAAATGGATTAATGATCACTCGATAATGTAACCCGGAAATAGCACTATTGGTACCACTTCGTGTCGATTCTCACACCTACACAAGTAAAGCTTTGAGAGGAGCTTGGTTAGGATGTGGCACAAATTCAATGCAATCGTCACAGTGACTCAATGATCTTGAAAATGGTTCACAATTTGCTCATGCAACAAGTAGATCACTAGCAAAGTAGCACACGGAACACACGCACGGATAGATAAATGTGGTTGTGCAACCAAGGGTGAGCGAAAATGTGGAAACCACGGAAAATGATCGTGTTGCACAACACTAGAGAGACGCTAACCGATTGCTTAATAGGCGGATGCGCACTTGTGCATGACCTATAAGAGGCAAACGTAACGACTATCTATCACAAGTATGCTATGAGTGTATGATGTGCCGATGCTTGAGCACAAGATGATGTTGCTATGATGTATGATCTCTTTTGATGCAAGGCGTATGATGCTATTGTCTTTTTGCTTTTGGTTGGCTCTTTTGCTTAAAAGCTTGTGAGCTCTTTCTTTGGACACTTATGCATGCTTCTCGGATCAAGGTAGCTATTGTGTATGCGGGACACTCTTGTGTCACACGGAGATATGATGATATGGTATGAAGTATCTATGACTATCACTAATGTGCACAAGTGTCGTGGCCCGGCAATACTCAAATGGCTAGTCTCAATGGGAAAGCTACGCAAAGATGGTTCATAGGGTGACAATGCAATTGCAAGGTAGAAGGAACAAAGTGTCGTCGATGTTACCGTCCTTGCCGAAGTTGAGCGGTGGTGTTGTCGAAGTCTTGCCGTTCCAAGGTAGCCTAAACATCCAAGGAAACGGTGAAACCACAACTCAAGTATCCAAGGCAAAGGGAGACAAACTTTTCACACTCGGAGCGGTTAAGCGATGGTGGTTGCGGAAGTGGTGGTGGTATGCGGAAAGTTGGGTGGGTTACCGAACGAAAATGGCGGTGGGGGAGTGCAAGGTGGGGTGGAGTGGGGGAAAATTGGCTGCGGGAGGCCGGATGTCCGGGCCACGGGCCGGATGTCCGGGGTGTCCGAGGCCGCGAAGAACTCCTTGCACACGGTGGTTTTGGGGCCAAAATTCATCAGATTTTGCGGAGAAAAATTGGGGAAAAACGGGGGAAAAGCTAGATCCACTCGTGGCACAACAAATCCATGGAACAAATTCAACAAAATCTTGCCAAATTCAATAGATCACAAAAAAAATTGGGGCTCTTTTTGTGGGGAATTTTCGAAATTGGGAAGAACACAACAAAAACAAGCTAGAAGACAGGGTGTGGGGCTCCAAAATCGTGATCAACCTATGCTCTTGATACCATAGATGATGTAGGGTGGAACCCTAGTCAGCAGATCTTTCACGATTGGAGAGTATCCCACGACGAACACGGAGAACACAAGGAGGAAACGGGGAAAAACACGAGAGGAAACACTCAAATCAACACAAAGATGATCACACAAGTGCTAGATCCACGATACATATCGAGATACACGGTCCATAGTCAACGTCGGTGGTACAAGGATAGTCTTCTCCGTGAGGAGGTCTTGGTATCCCATAGGATCTTCCCCGATGTGGAGGTCTTGAATCCGAGGTGGATCTTCTCCGAAGAGGCGCGCGGTCTCGTAGGAGAGAATCCACACAAAGGTCTGAAATGAGCTATCCAAAAGCTAACCCTAAACGGAATGGGGAAAGGAGTATATATAGTGTACGGAGCGAATGGGTACACGGGCCTCGGCCCAGGGGATGCACGCAGGCAAATCAGGGTTCGGACGTCCGGGCGGCGGGCCGGATGTCCGGGGCTTCGCGAGGCGTCGGACGTCCGGGGCGAGGGGCCGGATGTCCGGGCTGGAGGGGTTGAGCCTCGGGTGTCTTCTAGACAGTGGCGCCGGATTTCCGGGCCCGAGGCCGGATGTCCGGGCCAGGCCTGGCCGGATGTCCGGGCCCTGTAGCTTCGTCTGCTGGCCTTCTGTAGATGATTGTCCAGGGGCCGGATGTCCGGGCCAGGGGGCCGGATGTCCGGGGCCTGGAACCTTCTTCTGCCCTACTCGATGCAACATCTCGTCCGTGAACTCGGGGACTTGTCCATCTTCACGCCATTCTCCAATGTGGTCTTCTTCACACCTGAGCGCACAAAGCCCATCCGTCTGAGGTAGCAACCATGTCTCGCAATATTCGTATGGAAGTAGGGCTAGGAGCGACGTCACCTCGGTCTCGAGAGCTCTAGCGCGAGCACGTGTCATTGGTCCTTGAGGCACTCGAGGAGGTGAAGGAGGGTCCATGGGGATGACCTCGGGATGCTCCGCATCACCCGACCACCACCATTTTCTAGTAGTCTATATGATCATATTCTTGTGTGTTTCTATTGCTGCTAACCATGCCAGGATCACAAGCCGACGAGACTGACTGGGAGAACTTGACGAACAAGGAGCTTCATGATAAGTTTCAGCAAATGATGAGTGAACAGGTGCAAGATGTGCTAAACAGATTTGACGAGGCCATGGAGAATATAGATGGCATGGAGAAGACGTTTGAAAAAAAGCTCGATAACAAGTTTGCTGAATTGCTTTCGCGTTTTCCACCACAACCGGCTGCTGTTGTCGCACCTCTACAACAACAACAACAACAACATCGCCTTCCAAATCAAGTGGGACGAGCACAGCGCGTTCCCCTTGAGCCTGGTCAATCTTCTGGTGCCGTTGTTGATGTTTCTGTAGCTCCTGCTGCTACTGCAGAGGTGGAGGACCATTACGAGGATGAGGTTGACCATAATCAGAACTACGTGCAACCACCAGCACCACCACCACCAGGTCGTCCTCATGCATATCATCGCAACGGTAGAGCTGCACCACCACCAGTGGTACATAACCATCTTCCTAAACTCAAATTGAATATACCACCATTTGAGGGTAGATATGTTCCTGATATATATCTTACTTGGGAGTTAGAAACTGAACAACGTTTTACATGTTTACACTATCCCGAGGAGAGACGTGTTCCTGCGGTTGTTTGTGCTTTCACTAGTTTTGCATGTGTTTGGTGGTCTGAACATTGTAGATTATATCCTATTCCAGCTACTTGGGCTGCTTTGAAAACCGCTATGCGTACTCGTTGGGTTCCACCATATTATCAATGTGAATTACTTCAAAAATTACAGCGCTTAAGACAAGGGAAAAATTATGTAGAAGAATATTATCAGCAATTACAAACTGGCCTGATTAGATGTGGTATTGTTGAGGAGAATGAAGCTATGCTTGCACGTTTTATGGGTGGATTAAATAGAGAGATTCAGACCATTCTAGAGTATAAGGATTATAATAATATCACTCGTTTATTCCATCTAGCTTGTAAAGCTGAACGTGAAGTGCAGGATCGACAGGCATTGGCGCGGACTAACTTTTCTGCAGGTCGACCTTCATCATGGACACCGCGTGCATCCTCTAATTCCACACATTCTACTGCACCGACACCTCCATCAGCTGTTACCTCCAGCCATGATACACGGAAGCAGGCACAACCACCATTATCTGCCAAGAGCACACCTATTGGGCCTGCACAGAGTTCTTCTTCTTCCATGGCATCAACAGGGCACACCAGTGATATTATTTGTCGTCGTTGTAAGGGAAGAGGACATTTTGTGAGAGAATGCAAATCTCAGTGTGTGATGATTGCTACTGAGGATGGTGGATATGAGTCCGCTAGTGATTATGATGAGGAGACTTTGGCTCTTATTACACGTGAAGAACACGGTGGAGACGATTCTGATCATGAGACGCAATACATGGCTCCTGAAGATGCTGACAGGTATGAATGTTTAGTTGCTCAACGTGTTTTGAGTGTGCAGGTTACACAAGCTGAGCAAAATCAGAGGCATAATTTGTTCCATACAAAGGGAGTTGTGAAGGAACGTTCTGTTTGCGTGATCATAGATGGAGGGAGTTGCAACAATTTGGCTAGCATGGAGATGGTGGAGAAGCTATCTCTCACCACAAGACCACATCCACATCCTTACTACATCCAATGGTTCAACAACAGCGGCAAGGTTAAGGTAACACGTACTGTTCGTGTGCATTTTAGTATCTCAACATATGCTCATTATGTTGATTGTGATGTGGTACCTATGCAAGCATGTTCCTTATTACTTGGTAGACCATGGCAATTTGATAAAAAAATTGTACACCATGGTAGAAACAATCAGTATACTCTTGTTCATAAGGATAAAAATATTACTTTGCTTCCTATGACTCCTGATTCCATTTTGAAAGATGATATTAATAGAGCTAATAAAGCAAAACAGGAGAAAAATAATAGTGAAAATCAGATTGTGGCAAAAGAATTTGAGCAACAAATGAAGCCTAGTAATAAACCATCTACTGTTGCTTCTGAAATTAAATTGAAAAGTGCATGTTTACTTGCCACCAAATCTGATATTGATGAGCTAGATTATAGCAAATCTGTTTGCTATGCTTTTGTGTGCAAAGAGGCATTATTTTCATTGGAGGATGTGCCTTCCTCTTTGCCTCCTGCTATCACTAACATTTTGTAGGAGTTCGCCGACGTCTTTCCACAAGACGTGCCACCGGGATTACCACCTATTCGAGGGATTGAGCATCAGATTGACTTAATTCCCGATGCATCGCTACCCAACCGCGCACCATACCGTACCAATCCAAAAGAGACAAAGGAGATTATGCGTCAAGTACAGGAGCTACTCGACAAAGGTTATATACGCGAATCCCTTAGTCCTTGTGCTGTTTCAATTATTCTAGTGCCGAAAAAGGATGGTACATCGCGTATGTGTGTTGATTGTAGAGGCATTAATAATATTACTATTCGTTATCGTCATCCTATTCCTAGGCTAGATGATATGCTTGATGAATTGAGTGGCTCTACAATATTCTCCAAAGTTGATTTGCGTAGTGGATACTATCAAATTCGAATGAATCTGGGAGATGAATGGAAAACAACATTTAAAACTAAGTTTGGATTATATGAGTGGTTAGTCATGCCTTTTGGGTTAACTAATGCACCTAGTACTTTCATGAGATTAATGAATGAAGTTTTACGTGCTTTCATTGGACGATTTGTGGTAGTTTACTTTGATGATATATTGATTTTTAGAAGATCTTTGGAGGAACATTTGGAACATTTATGTGTTGTTTTTATTGCTCTACGTGATGCACGTTTGTTTGGTAACCTTGGAAAGTGCACCTTTTGCACCGACCGAGTATCTTTTCTTGGCTATGTTGTTACTCCACAGGGAATTGAGGTTGATAAAGCCAAGATTGAAGCTATTGAGAGTTGGCCGTAGCCCAAAACGGTCACACACGTGAGGAGTTTCCTTGGCCTCGCTAGATTCTATCGGCGTTTTGTGAGAGATTTCAGCACCATTGCTGCACCTCTCAATGAGCTTACAAACAAGGATGCGCCTTTGGTTTGGGGTACTGCACAGGAAGAAGCATTCACGATATTGAAAGATAAGTTGACACATGCTCCTTTACTCCAACTTCCTGATTTTAATAAGACTTTTGAGCTTGAATGTGATGCTAGTGGAATTGGGTTAAGAGGTGTGTTATTACAAGATGGTATACCTGTTGCATACTTTTCTGAAAAATTGAGTGGGCCTAGTCTGAATTATTCTACTTATGATAAGGAATTATACGCTCTTGTTCGGACTTTGGAAACATGGAAACATTATTTATGGCCCAAAGAATTTGTTATACATTCTGATCATGAATCTTTGAAGCGCATTAAAAATCAAGCAAAACTGAACCATAGACATGCTAAATGGGTTGAATTCATAGAGACTTTCCCTTATGTTTTTAAACACAAGAAGGGAAAAGAAAATGTTATTGCTCATGCATTATCTCGTCGTTATAATATGCTTTCACAACTTGACTTTAAAATATTTGGTTTGGAGACCATCAAAGATCAATATGTGCATGATGTTGAATTTAAAGATGTAATGCAGAATTGTAAAGAAGGGAGAACATGGAGCAAGTTTGTCGTTAATGATGGATTTGTGTTTCGTGCTAACAAGCTATGCATTCCAGCTAGCTCTGTTCGTCTTTTGTTGTTGCAGGAGGCGCAAGGAGGAGGATTAATGGGACACTTTGGCGTGAAGAAGATGGAGGACGTACTTGCTACACATTTCTTTTGGCCAAAGATGCGACGGGATGTTGAGCGATTTGTTGGTCGTTGCACTACATGTCAAAAAGCTAAGTCACGACTCAATCCTCATGGTTTATATATGCCTTTGCATGTCCCTAGTGTTCCTTGGGAAGATATATCTATGGACTTTGTTTTGGGTTTACCTCGAACAAAGAAGGGGAGGGATAGCATATTTGTTGTCGTGGATAGGTTCTCGAAGATGGCACACTTTATACCATGTCATAAAAGCGATGATGCTGCTAATGTTGCTGATTTGTTCTTTCGTGAAATTATTCGCTTGCATGGTGTGCCAAATACTATTGTTTCAGATCGTGATACTAAATTTCTTAGCCACTTTTGGAGATGTTTATGGGCTAAGTTGGGGACTAAACTGCTTTTTAGTACTACATGTCACCCCCAAACTGATGGACAAACTGAAGTAGTCAATAGAACTTTGTCTACTATGCTTAGGGCTGTTTTGAAGAATAACAAGAAAATGTGGGAAGAATGCTTGCCTCATATTGAATTTGCTTATAATCATTTGTTGCATTCTACTACTAAGATGTGCCCTTTTGAAATTGTATATGGTTTCCTACCTCGTGCACCTATTGATTTGTTGCCTCTTCCATCTTCGGAGAAGGTTGATTTTGATGCTAAACAACGTGCTAAATTGATCTTAAAAATGCATGAGTTAACTAAGGAAAATATTGAGCGCATGAATGCTAAATATAAACTTGTTGGAGATAAGGGTAGAAAACGTGTTGTCTTTGCACCTGGAGATCTTGTTTGGTTACATTTGCGTAAGGATAGGTTTCCTAATTTGTGCAAGTCAAAGCTAATTCCACGTGATGATGGTCCTTTCAAGGTGTTAGAGAAAATAAATGATAATGCATATAAACTTGAGTTGCCTGCAGATTTTGGGGTTAGTCCCACATTTAACATTGCATATTTGAAGCCTTACTTGGGTGAGGAAGATGACCTTCCGTCGAGGACGACTTCAATTCAAGAAGGGGAGGATGATGAGGACATCACTAACAAGGTTACACCCACAACTCCAACTGACACATATACATGACCAATTACTAGAGCTCGCGCACGCCAATTAAATTACCAGGTACTTTCGTTTCTTGGTAATGAATCTAATGTTCATGAGAATATGATGCTGCCTAAATTGGATACGTTTGTCTTGCTTACAAATGAAGGGCCTAGCTTGGACAAGAAGGATGAACATTGGAGCAAGATCAAGCATGGAGATGATGGCATGCGTAGGGGGAATAATAATGGAGTTACATGTGATGATTTCAGGACTTTGAAGCCACCATAATGAGTGCGTGAAGCCTTGGACGAAATATACAAGATGCCACTTCATAAATTTCGTCCAGGGGCTATTATAGGTGATGCGTCACCTTATTATTGGGCCAGGCCCATGTAATTTCGAAATACTTGAGTATAGGCTGTTTTTAGAGTCCGTATGTGTGGGGAAACAAGAGTTAGGGTTGGTTTCGGACTCCTCCACCAAGGGCCTCGAAATTCCCCCCTCTTTCCCCCATATATACAGCCCTTAGGGCGTCGTTTAGACTTCGGGTTTTGTTTAGATTAAAGTTCGCCATAGCTGCAACTTCGTGTACTTGGTTTGTGTTCAACGACCAGACAAAGACGTCATAGAACCCCACTTGATCAATAAAGCTTTCCTCTTGAATTCGCAATATCCAAATTACAATCTCAGTTTCTTGCTTGTTCTTCATTTGCCTGCAGGAAACAGACCTTCGTGGTCAGGTTGATCGTGCTCCGGCGTGGTCAATAACATTTCGGAGTTGGTTTAGCGATTGCAAAGGCCCGACGTCCTCGCACGTTCGTAGTCGGATCGTCAAAGTCGACTTCCTCCAAAACGATAGCCACCATCTCATCGAAAGACGGGACACCTTTGCCTCTATCAAGATTATCACAACAAATTCGATGGGCCATATCTACCTCAGCGTGAGCAAAGATATTTCATCAACCTCCATTGCAAGTCGAAGTTAGTATGTGCACACAACAGGTGCTTCTGCAGCACATTGCTGAGGATCAGAGAGAAAAGGAGCACCTCGCTGCCGAGTTGAATGCTATCAATAACCGAACAAGAATCACGCATCTCATTGCGGAGGAAAATAAGAAGCGGCTCTGGAAATTTCTCCAAGAGTTTTCTCCGAGAAACAACTTCTGAATATGAACCTCAAAGAATTGTACGAATACATTGACAATGGTTTATCCATTGAATATTTTCAAGAGCGACGTACTCCTTCATTGGCTGCTCGAGAGCCAACTACTAATCTACCATATCTTAAGCTTCGGAAGCTGATAGATGAATCTGAAGCAACCTCTCTGACAGAGAAGCCTACTGAAGCAAACGTACTGTCTCGTACTCACACTGTGCCTCATCCAGATATGCCTTCATCAACTCAGCCTGAAGCTGCTATTCCCGAAGATAATTCTATTTTTTGTTGAAGATGAAGTTGTCCCAGTTACCTCAGAAGATGAACTTTCCTCGGATAGTTCCTCTAGAGAAGCCAGTGATTGAACCAAGTTAACCGATTTTGCACTCTTGTTATTCGTCATCTCTTTGTCACTAGTTGACAAAAGGGGAAGAATTACATCGAGTTTCGATAGATTTGCTTTAAGTGTTTCCTTGGTTTGGTTTCATGTGAGATTTGTTGTTCCAACCTTAAACACTATTTGTTCTATGTTGTAAGACTTACGTGCTATAATGTTAATAATCATGCCTGCTACACTATTTCTCTCGAAGCATTTGTTTTGCGGGTGGAATTATTATTAGAAGTTCTGAATGATTGCACTACGATCTCGATGGATTATATCTCATTAGTGTGAATTAATATCTCGATTGATTGAAATATCCTCTGTATACTTTATAACTACAGGAGATTTAAATCTCATTTTTGTTACCATGCATACATCTAGGAGGAGTCTATTTCATCATCAAGCAAAGTAACACTTGTTCATTCTTGGTCGAATTACTTTTCAATTATCTATCTTCACTTCAATGCTTGCCTGTAACATCCCAAAATTTCTAAATTTTGGAATGTTAATAATACGATATTATTGAGTGAATTGCTATAATTTTGCATGGATAATTTAAAACCTTTTGATTCCTTGTTAAAAAAGGGCCAAAAATATCCGTTTGTTTTATTTGTTAATAAAAGCTTAAATTTTGCTTTCATAAATTGGAGGTTTTAATTTGATTAAATACCAACCTATATTAATATTTGAGTTTTGTTCTTCTCTTTTGGTTAGTATTAATTGTATCTTCTTTAGCATATTATAAATAATTTGAGTTTGTATCTCTGCATCTATTTAGTACCATGCAGTATTTTTCTCGAGTTCATCTTGTGAGTCTTGCTTTCATGGGTTTCTTTTCAAAGTGTTTGGTTTTTTCATCTACCCTTATTTCTAATGTAGTAATTAACTCCTAAAATCAATTATATTATATTTATTTCTCTCTCTGCTCTCATTGGTGCATGACCACTACGTACGTTTGCTATATTATTGTCCACCTCACTCACGTGTGAGTATGCACGCACCGAAGCATGCCCTTTCTTATTCATCTCTATTTTCTTTTTCTTCCTTCCTTTCTTTCATTTCTATTTTTTAGACATCTTTCATTTCTATTCTATATAGACAGCCACCAATGCAAGGCCCAAGGCCCATGCCAGCGTGAGAAAAGCTCAGGAAAAAGGGAGTACGTGAGCAGCCCTGCTCCTCACGTTTAGATTTTTTAAAAATACACCTGTAGAGATCGTCTTCCTCCTCTGGACCAACTCGAACCACCGACCGACAGACGTAGCCCACCCCTACGCCCGACCTTCCATCCTATCCCTCACCCCGAACCCTCTGAATGGATGGCCCTCCCTCCCTAACTCCCTCTCTTTTGTTGCTTGCACCATCACGAGCCCTAATGGCTACCAAAGCACCGAAAACGTCCGCCATTAAACGCCATAAAACCGATGACGCCCCGCTCCGTTCTGGGTCTCCTCTATGCCATAAAAGGGAGCCTAAGGAACCCCACTCCACCCTGCATCTCCAAGTCCATGAACCCCTCTCAAAAGCCCTCTGATTCCCGCTCTCTGGAGCTGAGCATCGCCTCCCTCTTCCGTTGAAGCCTAGGACCTCTCCGGTGAGCCCCTCGCTCTCAAACTATTTCCCTGGACGAGTCATTTCCATATGGATCTCCCTGACAATTTATTTTTCGCAAACAAGCCAGATCACGACCTTCGTGAAGAACGCGACTGACTGGAGCTCCATGCAACTCCGATGGTATCTCCACGACACTTGAGGAATGAGACAAGCACCTATCAATGTCCCTCTCGACCGCCTCGTCGACCTCTACAACGTTCCACTGTTCATTGACGCCGGGGACATTCTTCTCCAACTCCGGCAAACCTCTGACGAATCTCTGGTGAACTCTCTCTCCCTACTATACATATTATCTATCTACCAACCACGATGCGACATGTGGCAGATCATGATTAAATTTTGTAATTCTTTTCAGAAAATAGCCAATGTTCAGAAATTCATATCTCCTTAACCGTATGTCCAATTTTATAAAATAAATATCCCTGCATTTGACGGAACATATAGTTTATTATAAATATATGTAATCTCACTTTTACGCAAATTAATGTTTCATTTTGCTTTAAATGAGAATTTGAGTATTTTTATTACATCTTTTTTCTATAAATCATATGAAATGGTTTTATATATGAAAATTGGTCCTTGGAACCATACTGGTCTGCTAGAACTCAAAGAATAAATTTTCACCAAGGTTTAGTTACTGTTTTTGTCAATACCCTAGTTTTGACCTTTTTTGGTCATCGATGGATAAACTCATTAAACAAAAATTTGTTTCATTGTTAGAACCATTAGATTGACCCCTAGAAACCTCTCTAGTCATTTGAACCACCAAAAAAATTGGAGTTACAATATTAAGGATTTATTTTTTACCTCGAAACGAATGCCATACCCATTGCCGATTACCCAAGTCAAATATTCCGAAAGTCTCATGATAGAATTTGTTGTAGGAACTTGTCTCACAACCCATCTTATAAATCAAACCATGATCTTCACTTAGTATCACTTGAATCCAACCGTAGTATATGACTATGTGATGTCTCGTTCAAGACCAAACTCGATTCTATCTTAAACCATACACACGTCATGATAATTATCCTAAGAATGTATTTGAATCTTTTATTTGGATCTTTATTTGAATTGTTGTGTGTTAAAGTATTTTATTTCATCATTAGATATAACGTAAAGTAAAGGAGAGACGCTATCAAGTAGGGAATCAACTTCAAGACACAGGCAAGTTGCAAATTGATCATGCTTTCACCTATATTTTCATATTATGCGTATCTCTTTAAATTTTATTGTTATGCATGTTTTACTAAAAAATTGCAAACTATTATTGCTAGCTAGAGTCTTAGTGTGACGCCCGAAGACCGCCGTCCCAGAAGATCCCAGAAGATCCCAGAAGATTCCAGAAGATTCCAGATGTTCCGGGTTCTCCCGTGTGTTTCAGTTGTGCTTGCTTTATTTATTTTGCATTGTATCATGTCATCATGCCATCATGTCATTTTTATTTTGCATCTCAACCTAAATAAATTTGTGTGGACCTTCGGTCCATTTAAATCGAGGGAAGGATGATTTCTCTTTAGAACATATCCTCCCAATATTTAGGGAGCTACTATATTAAATATTCCATTTGTTTGGAATTAACCAACACACTTGCATATATTCCCCATGCCTCTTTAATTTAAGTTTCACCGTCAAACCTTGCCAGCATTTCTTTTCTCGTTTATCGAGGTTCCTCCAAAAACCTCAACACTTTTGGACACTTTTAAGTCATGCCCTAATTTAAATCATTTGATTTTAATTCAAATGAGTTCGTTTTTATCTCTTGCATTCTTGCCTCTCCTATTTTTCGTGGACCGTGAACATTTTTGCGAGTCCAGGAAAAATAGCCTCTTGCCCAGTTTCCACCTCTACCATCTCCTTCTTTTCCTTCTCTTTTAGGTTTTTTTAATTTTATTTATTCTTTTGAGAGGGAGAGAGTAGCCCGAGCAGGCCTCTAGGCCATTCCAGCCCAGCCGGCCATCTGGGCCTGTGCCTCCCCCCCTGCGGCCCAGCATCCATCCCTGGCCCATCTCCTCCCTGGCCCAACCGCAGCGCTCAACTCCCCCCCGTAACCCTAGCTAGCGCAGCTCCTTTGCTCGTTTCTCCCTCGACCCCTCAGCGCGCCACCACTCTCCCATCGCTCTCCCAGCCCCGCACCTCGTCCCGAATCCCTTTCGATCTCCCTGCGCAGCCGTGCCACCAGGGCCGTCGGCCGCCTCGCCCGAGCTGGCCTCGTCCTCCGCCCCTGCTCCGGCCCTGAGCGCCCTCTCCTCCGTCCTCGCAGCCTCCGCGCCCCGTCCAGGAGCCCTAGGCCGCAGCCCTGGCGCCCCGCCCAGGCCGCCGCGTCGGCCCTCCTCCTCCAGCCGCGGTCGGCCTTCGCTCGCCGCCCGGCCGGCCAGGAGTTGCGCGTGCAGCGCCCCTGCCTCACCTCCGGGCCACCGCAGCTCCTCCCTCCGCGTCCGGCGGGCCACCAGCGTCGCCCCACCACTCCTCGAGCGCCTCCAGCGCCCGGCCGTACCCCGACCGCCTCCAGGCCAAGAGGCCGCAGCAGAGCAGCTCCCTGCGCGCCCCTCTTCTTCACCGTCGTCGCCCGCCAAGTTTCTGTCCTCGGCCTCGCCTCTTCACGTTCGATGACAGCCATCACCGCTGGCCCTTTGGACGCGCCAAAACCTGCTGCTGTTGTGCATTTTTCGCCATGCCGCTGCCATGACCTCGTCGCCCCCTTGCTGCTGCCGTGTCCTGTGTTTCTTTTGTGTTGCATGTGCTGCTGTTTTGACAGAGGACCCGTGTACGACTACGTGAGACCGAGACCGGCAAGACCGCTATGAACGTGTACATCTACAACGAGTAACGATGGCAGCCCGAAGCACCAAGTACCTCTACATGACCCGAACGAGTACCACGACGACCCGAACATCTACGGAAAAACGAGCTCCGTGAACGACTACCGTCGCCGTATACCACTACCGTTGCCCCGAAGATGTTGGTTTCGTCAAGTACCTCTCCGAACGTGAACAACTACTGTCGCCGAGACCGCAAGTACCTCTCCTACCGTCGCGACTATGAACGGAACCACTACTTCCACTACTTCCACTACCGTCGCGACGACTACTTCCACTACTTCCTCTCCGATAACGTGTACCACGACTGCCTCGAGAATGTCTACTTCCACTACTTCCTCTACGATCTCGATCCGCCCAGGAACGCATGTTCCGAAGGTATAACCCCGTGACGTGCCCGTGATCGAATGCTTGCATGTGTTGTATGAAATGTTTGCCCTTGTGTGCACCGTGCCCGTTCTTGTTCCTCGGTTGCCTCGTCGCCGACTCGTGGGAACCCGGTGACGGGATCACCCCACCTTTCTTCTTGCTTGACTCGCTCACGCCATCTTTTCTTTTGCACCGGTCTCTCAACGAGTTACCGGAACCGAGATGTTGCCGTTGCATCATTTTCGGATCGTTGCCGTGGCACCCTTTCTTTCCACCACGGTGACACTACTCCTTATCTTCTTCATGTCAACTTTTAATAATAATTGCATAAACTTGATCATGTCATCCGCATCATGTTAACAACATTGATATGTTTAAATTGTTGTTTGCTTATAATTACTAAACATGCTTATGGGGATTTTCCCGGAATTGTTGTTGTTATTTCCGGCCTCATTTAAAATGCCTAAATAGTTAGTTTACTTTTGCTTCACCTCTTGCTATGTTAAAACATTTAATCTTGTCTTGTAAATAAACGAGAGTCAACTAAATAAATAAATGTGGGGTTTCGTCAATATGCAACTCGTTGCATATTGAGCTCCACTTAACTTGTAGTCTTGTTTGTGCACTTTGCCATTGCCATGCATATTCAAACCGGACATGCATCATACTTGGATGTGCATCGTATGCCATGTTTATGCTTGTATGTTTACGTGTTGTTTGCTTCTTTCCGGTTGCTTCTCTGGTTAGCTTCGGTTTCGTTCCGGAGTTGTGAGGATTCGCTCGACTATGTTGCTCCGTCTACTTCATGGACCCGTTCTTCTCCCTTGCGGAATCCCAGGCAAGATGATCATACCCTTGGATACCTTTACTACCATTGCCATGCTTAGTGTCTCGATGCTATCGTTACATGTCGCGCTACCCATCTTTTATGTCAGCCTCTCCTTGTTGCCATGAAACGTCTAACATTTGAAACCTTCCTAGCAAAACCACTGTTTGGCTATGTTACCCGCTTGCTCAGCCCCTCTTATAGCGTTGTTAGTTGCAGGTGAAGATGAAGTTCGTTCCAGGAGGGAACTTGTTGTTGTTATATCACAATATCTATAATTATTATTAACACACCTATATATTGGGCATGGGTGGAAGGCTTGGCCTTTTGCTCGGTGTTTTGTTCCACTCATGCCACCTTAGGCGCCGATAAACCGGCATTATGTTCCTTGATTTTGCGTTCCTAACACGATGGGTGGATGGGGACCCCTGGACAGTTCGACTTTGAATAAAACTCCTCCAGCAAGGCCCAACATTGGTTTTAATTTGCCTCATAATAACAACTTAATTAATTAATTAAATTGCATAGGGGGTCGCGTCCCCGGGTTCTTAATTCTACATAGCAGGGGGGCCAGTGCTGATGGTGTTGGTCACAAACGGGGGTTCTGCGGGGCCGCCACGGGGAAACTCGAGGTATCTGGTATAACCTGTAGAATCGCCCATCCGGTTGTGGCCTGAGACGAGATACGCGCGGCTACTATCAGGGTGTCGGCACGCCGGGAGGTCTTGCTGGACTAGTTTTACCATTGTCGAAATGTCTTGTGCTACCGGGATGCCGAGCCTGATCGGTTTTCCCTAAGATAAGGAGTGATGATATTATATTTATCGCTTCAGCTAATCGTGAGAGCTTGTGATGGGCTAAGTTGGGACACCCCTGCAGGGTTATAATCTTTCGAAAGCCGTGCCCGCGGTTATGTGGCAGATTGGAATTTGTTAATGTCCGGTTGTAGAAAACTTGACAGAGGATCCGAAGTAAAACACACCACTGTGTGAGTAACCGTGACTGTCTCTTTTCACTTTGAGAAGAGAACACGGTGGGGTTATGTTTGACTCGTATGTAGATCAGGATCTTTAGCGATCACTACTTTTGCGACCGTTTGCGTAGATGCTCATCTTATTCTTGTACTCGTAAGTTAGCCACCATATTATGCTTAGCCGCTGCTGCAACCTCACCACTTTACCTCTTCCTACCCATAAGCTTTGCTAGTCTTGATACCCATGGTTATGGGATTGCTGAGTCCTCGTGGCTCACAGATACTACAACACCAGATGCAGGTTCAGCCGAGTTTGAAGCAGGAGATGGATCAGAACTTCCAGGAGTTCCATGAAGAGTTTGGCCGTATGCTTGTGACGCGTTTTCGACGATCAGTAGTGGTTTCTACTAGGATTCGATCTAGACCTGTGGTTTAACGTTATGTTTGGTATCTTGTCTTTTGGATCTTACCCTTAGATGGGCTGTGATGTTTTGGATGATATTTTGCTTATGAAATGTATTGTGTGAAGTGGCGAGTGTAAGCCAACTATCTTTTCAGTTTTACATCCCTAATTTTTACATGAGATGTGCAAAGGTACCAAACTTGCGATCATTCCAGAATGGGCTTATATCTTTAAGTCGTGCCTCGACACGTAGGAGATATAGTCCCATCCTAGGCATTACAAGTTGGTATTCAGAGCCTTCTCCGACCTAGAAGCCCCCACTGATTGATCGAATCGTTGACGGTTGAGTCTAGGCACACACTGAAAATGTTTTGAGTCCTATATATATTTGGAGAGTAGGATTTCTGTTTGCTCCTCATCTCTTTTCACTCTGGTGAGGACTCCTGACGATTACTCTTATCTCTTCTACTCTAAAAAATCCACCAATTTTTTTAGGATCTCGCGAGTATTGTTTGGATTGTTTCGATGTCTTTGTGACGAGAACATTGTTCTCGATGCCTCCTGTCATTAGGGGTTGTGGCAGTGTCCCGGGGAGTTGAGCTCCGAGGTGTTGTCATCATAAATATATCGCATCAGTTCTAGAATACTTAAGACGGCCGACATCGAAATCTCTCCTATGCGATTAGTGGCAAGATAACCCCGACATCACCCAGTACTGGGGAGGTAGTTCGGGAGTATTGCCATAGCTTGTATAGTAGATGCGTTTCGAAGGTCCGAGGTAAACGGTTTCCGGAGATAACTAGTTATGTGTTGAAGGATGGATACAGCTGGATGTAGGTTTAGAGTTGAGTGCGCGGTGCTTCCCCTGTATCCCCAACACCTGATTGCATAACTGGAAACTTTCGGAAATTAATAGGTGGGTTCATCTAGTAGTTCTAGGCATTCTTCCAACGAATGCATGATATGAAGTTCGGGGTTCTACATTGAGTGAAGTAGTTTTATGGTCTTGTTCCGATCGGGAGTTGCATCTTAAAGGGTCCTTGGCTATGCTGATCCGGGGATTGCAAAACCCTTTTGTAACACGTTCCATAAGCTTTCAGCACGAACATGTCGAACGAAGCTTCTATCTTGTATTTGTTCTATCTGCTCCTTGTTGCTTTTTTATTTATCTTTTGTTCTCCCAAGTGGCTTCTCGTCAAGTTGATGTACTTGCGGAATTCATTCGTTCAATTCTCTGTTCGGATAGATATGTTGCAACATAATCTTCTTCATAAACATATCTATCCCTTGTTTTGTTTTGATTCTGGTATTCGAGTTGCTTCGATGTCAAATGTTGATTCCATACCTTTCCTAATCGGTGTTCTCATATTTCTATGGGAGTGCTAATCCTTCTCGACCATCGAGATCTTCATGTTAATCCTTTTCAACCGGTGTGCCTTCTCTTCAAGTTATTCCATACGGACGCCATTGAGAAATCTGTGGATTTGTCTGTTTCATTCATCCCAAGTTGTCTGTGTTTCCCCGCCCTCCCACCCTTTTCTTATTGAGCCAGAATTCATAATGAAATATCCACTTTATTCATGTGATGTTTCTTCATTCTTTCCTTCAATGTTCTTATCCGGCGATTCTCAGGAAGATGCTCAAGAGCTCCAAGTTCATCATTCTTTTGTTCTCAAATTCTGCCAGTGGATGCAATTCAAGATTTCGGTGTTGATCTTATCCTTTTTCCTCATTTCACAATGCTTTCTTATTCCGGTGCACCAATTAATCATTCTCCTCTTGTTATTCATATCCGGATGCTGAAGATTCATAATTCCATTCTTAATCCGTTCAAATTATTTTGAGGATTGCTATCTTATTCAAGCCATTTAATTCAACTGGTGCTATATCTTTTAAGCAATCTTTTTCAATGGTGATTTCTTTTGAGTGGGCCCTAACCCACAGGTCTTTTCCCAGGATCTTACCTGACTCTTCCAATTTTTCCGGAGTTATACTCAAATTCTTTTCAAAGTGTGACGTAAGAATGATTTTCATTAGTCACATGGCTTCTCCAGGACCGCTTTCAAATTCTTTTTCTTCGTTGGTTCAACCTTTTAATTCTTCATTACGAAGTGCCTATACAATTCACGGTGGTGTATCTCATCGTCTTCTCAGATTTGAAGATCGGAGAAGAGTTTCTCTTAATCTTGGCCCGTTCTCTTGATGAGTTGTGGTTCTAGCTTCATGCCATCCTCATTATTGTTCAGATTGTGAGGAATTCTTTTATGCCATCCGAAGCATTTCATGAATTCTTTTCTTTGTGATCCTCCGAAGGCCATCATTTCAGAAGATTTATTCGTTCTCAGTTTTCAACTTCGTCCTCCAAATATTCTTCATTGATGTCTCTTCGTTCGTCTCCAATTCTTACGGTGGTTCATTCTAGATTACTCTTCCGTTGTTATCGTATTAATTCACTCATTCTTTTCATAATCCTACCGGTGGTTCGTTGAAGATTTACCCAAGCTTGTGCGAGATCTCTCTTTTAATTCTTTCCAACGAGAATAAGTAGGATGCCAAATCCTTTGGTTGTCATCAATTTAAATTGGTGAATGAGATGCATGACATAATTCTTATTCTTATTCCTTCAAGGTGATTTAATTCTTTTGTCTGGAGCTTGTTCATCATATCATATTCTCGGTTCTAAGTTGTTCATCTTGTTTTCTGGAGCTCCATGTTATTTCAATTATACCATTTCAAAGCTCCATCTAATTCACCGCAGGCCTTGAATCTTATTCTTTTCATCTTTCACTTCTCATGCTTTCATTACCGGAGTTCTCATGGTGGTTCATCATCAATTAATTCATCCTCGAAGTCTTCATCAAGATTCTTGTTGAAGCTCAAGCATTCTTCTTCTTGCATTTCGAAGTGCAATTCTTTCTACCTTATCTTTTCAGATGGTGTTATGTCATTCTTGTCAATTTTTCCTTCATGTTTTATGATTCACGAGTTATCAAGAATGTGATATTTAAAACCATCATTTCTTTCTCTTTAGGAGATCTTTTCAACCCTTCAATTTTTTCATTGGAGTTATCTTGGGTTCTATTTCACCTAAAGCTTTCCTTGAGAATTGTTGCTATTATGGTGCTCATAAATGACCCAGTTTCTTCATTTATCCTCCCGGTGAGAAAAGTTTTTCATCTCCTTGTTGATCTCAATCCAATTAAATGTTCCCGTCAGTGGCTGGTTGTCACCTCTTAATTTGAGATGTTTTCCATAAGCCCACATCAAGCTTATTCTTTTCGTTGTTGATTTCCAACAACTCCGTTCAACCCTTCCTCGTAAGGATGCTATTTCAAATTCAATTTTGAGAGAGGTTGTCATACTTTTCTCTGTTCATTTCTTTCATTGAACTATATTCTATTCTTTCATTCCGGAGGCATTGTTATGTTGCTCTCTCCAAACCATCATCTCGTTTTATCGAGATCATGTTCATTCCCTTGCTAATCATTTAACCGGAGTATTATGTCCTCTTTTCAAGTTCTCTCATCTTTTCATGTTTTGCCTCTTTTCAACCGAAGTGATGTCTGAAATCTTTCTTAACCTTGTGCCATTCTTTTAATTGTTTCGGAGACAATATGTTGTTGTTTTCATCAAGTATCTTCCCATCTCCTCAAGCTCATGTTAATTCCTTCCATTTTTCAGACGGAGTGATGTCCAAATTCTGTCATTCTTATTCCTTGGCTATACCGTTGCGGTGTCATATTCTTTTGGTTCGTAAGCTCTTGTTTCATGTCTTTCAATCTACAAGGTTCTCGTAATGTTCCTTGTTCCTCTTTTCTAACGGAGTTTTCATATTCGTTCATCTCCGTTGTATTCTTCTTTCATTTTGGTCAACCTATCAAGGTTCTTTGGTTTCACTCGTCTGTCAAAGAAGCAACTTTGTTTTACCTCTTCCTATTCCGTTTTTACCCGGTGCTATCTCTAGGATCTCGGGTCGAGATCCTCTGTTAGTGTGGGAGAGTTGTGACGCCCGAAGACCGGCGTCCCAGAAGATCCCAGAAGATTCCAGATGTTCCGGGTTCTCCCGTGTGTTTTAGTTGTGCTTGCTTTATTTATATTGCATTGCATCATGTCATCATGCCATCATGTCATTTTTATTTTGCATCTCAACCTAAATAATGTTGTGTGGACCTTCGGTCCATTTAAATCGAGGGAAGGATGATTTCTCTTTAGAACATATCCTCCCAATATTTAGGGAGCTACTATATTAAATATTCCATTTGTTTGGAATTAACCAACACACTTGCATATATTCCGCATGCCTCTTTAATTTAAGTTTCACCGTCAAACCTTGCCAGCATTTCTTTACTCGTTTATCGAGGTTCCTCCAAAAACCTCAACACTTTTGAACACTTTTAAGTCATGCCCTAATTCAAATCATTTGAATTTAATTCAAATGAGTTCGTTTTTATCTCTTGCATTCTTGCCTCTCCTATTTTTCGTGGACCGTGAACATTTTTGCGAGTCCAGGAAAAATAGCCTCTTGCCCAGTTTCCACATCTACCATCTCCTTCTTTTCCTTCTCTTTTAAGTTTTGTTTTTTTTATTTATTCTTTTGAGAGGGAGAGAGTAGCCCGAGCAGGCCTCTAGGCCATTCCAGCCCAGCCAGCCATCTGGGCCTGTGCCTCCCCCCCCTGCGGCCCAGCATCCATCCCTGGCCCATCTCCTCCCTAGCCCAACAGCAGCGCTCAACTCCCCCCCGTAACCCTAGCTAGCGTAGCTCCTTCGCTCGCTCCTCCCTCGACCCCTCAGCGCGCCGCCACTCTCCCATCGCTCTCCAGCCCCGCACCTCGTCCTGAATCCCTTTCGATCTCCCTGCGCAGCCGCGCCACCAGGGCCGTCGGCCGCCTCGCCCGAGCTGGCCTCGTCCTCCGCCCCTGCTCCGGCGCCGAGTGCCCTCTCCTCCGTCCTCACAGCCTCCGCACCCCGTCCAGGAGCCCCAGGCCGCAGCCCTGGCGCCCCGCCCAGGCCGCCGCGTCGGCCCTCCTCCTCCAGCCGCGGCCGGCCAGGAGCTGCGCGTGCAGCGCCCCTGCCTCACCTCCGGGCCACCGCAGCTCCTCCCTCCGCGTCCGGCGGGCCACCATCGTCGCCCCGCCACTCCTCGAGCGCCTCCAGCGCCCGACCGTACCCCGACCTCCTCCAGGCCATGAGGCCGCAGCAGAGCAGCTCCCTGCGCGCCCCTCTTCTTCACCGTCGTCGCCCGCCAAGTTTCTGTCCTCGGCCTCGCCTCTTCACATTCGATGACGGCCATCACCGCTGGCCCTTTGGACGCGCCAAAACCTGCTGCTGTTGTGCATTTTTCGCCATGCTGCTGCCATGACCTCGTCGCCCCCTTGCTGCTGACGTGTCCTGTGTTTCTTTTGTGTTGCATGTGCTGCTGTTTTGACAGAGGACCCGTGTACGACTACGTGAGACCGAGACCGGCAAGACCACTACGAACGTGTACATCTACAACGAGTAACGATGGCAGCCCGAAGCACCAAGTACCTCTACATGACCCGAACGAGCACCACGACGACCCGAACATCTACGGAAAAACGAGCTCCGTGAACGACTACCGTCGCCGTGTACCACTACCGTCACCCCGAAGATGTTGGTTTCGTCAAGTACCTCTCCGAACGTGAACAACTACCGTCGCCGAGACCGCAAGTACCTCTACCGACGACTTGAACGACTACGAACGGAACCACTACTTCCACTACCGTCGCGACGACTACTTCCACTACTTCCTCTCCGATAACGTGTACCACGACCGCCTCGAGAACGTCTACTTCCACTACTTCATCTACGATCTCGATCCGCCCAGGAACGCATGTTCCGAAGGATAACCCCGAGACGTGCCCGTGATCGAATGCTTGCATGTGTTGTATGAAATGTTTGCCCTTGTGTGCACCGTGCCTGTTTCGCCTTTTGTCTTGTTCCTCGGTTGCCTCGTCGCCGACTCGTGGGAACCCGGTGACGGGATCACCCCACCTTTCTTCTTGCTTGACTCGCTCACGCCATCTTTTCTTTTGCACCGGTCTCTCAACGAGTTACTGGAACCGAGATGTTGTCGTTGCATCATTTTCGGATCGTTGCCGTGGCACCCTTTCTTTCCACCACGGTGACACTACTCCTTATCTTCTTCATGTCAACTTTTAATAATAATTGCATAAACTTGATCATGTCATCCGCATCATGTTAACAACATTGATATGTTTAAATTGTTGTTTGCTTATAATTACTAAACATGCTTATGGGGATTTTCCCGGAATTGTTGTTGTTATTTCCGGCCTCATTTAAAATGCCTAAATAGTTAGTTTACTTTTGCTTCACCTCTTGCTATGTTAAAACATTTAATCTTGTCTTGTAAATAAACGAGAGTCAACTAAATAAATAAATGTGGGGTTTCGTCAATATGCAACTCGTTGCATATTGAGCTCCACTTAACTTGTAGTCTTGTTTGTGCACTGTGCCATTGCCATGCATACTCAAACCGGACATGCATCATACTTGGATGTGCATCGTATGCCATGTTTATGCTTGTATGTTTACCGTGTTGTTTGCTTCTTTCCGGTTGCTTCTCTGGTTAGCTTCGGTTTCGTTCCGGAGTTGTGAGGATTCGCTCGACTATGTTGCTCCGTCTACTTCATGGACCCGTTCTTCTCCCTTGCGGAGTCCCAGGCAAGATGATCATACCCTTGGATACCTTTACTACCATTGCCATGCTTAGTGTCTCGATGCTATCGTTACATGTCGCGCTACCCATCTTTTATGTCAGCCTCTCCTTGTTGCCATGAAACCTCTAACATTTGAAACCTTCCTAGCAAAACCACTGTTTGGCTATGTTACCCGCTTGCTCAGCCCCTCTTATAGCGTTGTTAGTTGCAGGTGAAGATGAAGTTCATTCCAGGAGGGAACTTGTTGTTGTTATATCACAATATCTATAATTATTATTAACACACCTATATACTGGGCATGGGTGGAAGGCTTGGCCTTTTGCTCGGTGTTTTGTTCCACTCATGCCACCTTATGCGCCGATAAACCGGCATTATGTTCCTTGATTTTGCGTTCCTAACACGATGGGTGGATGGGGACCCCTGGACAGTTCGACTTTGAATAAAACTCCTCCAGCAAGGCCCAACATTGGTTTTAATTTGCCTCATAATAACAACTTAATTAATTAATTAAAATGCATAGGGGGTCCCGTCCCCGGGTTCTTAATTCTACATAGCAGGGGGCCAGTCCTGATGGTGTTGGTCCCAAACGGGGGTTCTGCGGGGCCCCCACGGGGAAACTCGAGGTATCTGGTATAACCTGTAGAATCGCCCATCCGGTTGTGGCCTGAGACGAGATATGCGCGGCTACTATCAGGGTGTCGGCACGCCGGGAGGTCTTGCTGGACTAGTTTTACCATTGTCGAAATGTCTTGTGCTACCGGGATGCCGAGCCTGATCGGTCTTCCCTAAGATAAGGAGTGATGATATTATATTTATCGCTTCAGCTAATCGTGAGAGCTTGTGATGGGCTAAGTTGGGACACCCCTGCAGGGTTATAATCTTTCGAAAGCCGTGCCCGTGGTTATGTGGCAGATTGGAATTTGTTAATGTCCGGTTGTAGAAAACTTGACAAAGGATCCGAAGTAAAACACACCACTGTGTGAGTAACCGTGACTGTCTCTTTTCACTTTGAGAAGAGAACACGGTGGGGTTATGTTTGACTCGTATGTAGATCAGGGTCTTTAGCGATCACTACTTTTGCGACCGTTTGCGTAGATGCTCATCTTATTCTTGTACTCGTAAGTTAGCCACCATATTATGCTTAGCCGCTGCTGCAACCTCACCACTTTACCTCTTCCTACCCATAAGCTTTGCTAGTCTTGATACCCATGGTTATGGGATTTCTGAGTCCTCGTGGCTCACAGATACTACAACACCAGATGCAGGTTCAGCCGAGTTTGAAGCAGGAGATGGATCAGAACTTCCAGGAGTTCCATGGAGAGTTTGGCCGTATGCTTGTGACGCGTTTTCGACGATCAGTAGTGGTTTCTACTAGGATTCGATCTAGACCTGTGGTTTAACGTTATGTTTGGTATCTTGTCTTTTGGATCTTACCCTTAGATGGGCTGTGATGTTTTGGATGATATTTTCTTATGAAATGTATTGTGTGAAGTGGCGAGTGTAAGCCAACTATCTTTTCAGTTTTACATCCCTAATTTTTACATGAGATGTGCAAAGTTACCAAACTTGCGATCATTCCAGAATGGGCTTATATCTTTAAGTCGTGCCTCGACACGTAGGACATATAGTCCCATCCTAGGCATTACACTTAGGTTCCAATTTATATCAATGCATGGCCACGCTTGCACAAATGGGTGGGTTGAAACTCAAATAAGTCTTAAACAAATAAACTTGCCCTCTTTTGGGGCAACGTTTTGTGAAAACCTTTGAAAAAACAAAAACTATATAGTATTTTACTTCTACTCTCTAGGCGGAACGGTATGATGGGAGCGTCTACAAGTGATTGCGCCCATCGGGGTCTTGTAGTGATTGCGCCCGATTGGGGTCTTGCACACAGGTTTTTGATAGGGACTAAGATCTTCCAAGTACAGTTTGATGTAGCTTCCACTACAGCCATATGCTATTATGGATCTGGCTTAGCTTTTCCTTATCGGGAAACCCTTATTCGGGAAGATGGGTCTTAATGGCCAAGGGAGCGGGCCGTGCTAGAACTAAATAAAGGGGGCCATTTGGAAAGGCTTCGGCACAATCTCCTCCCGGACACACACCCAAAGTGGTGTCACGACACAAAGGGTTGATTGTGTCATGTGGGGAACGTGTACGACCTTCGCAGAGGATTAAACCTAATCGATTAGCCGTGCCCCCGGTTACGAGCAATTTTGAGCAACTGAAAACTTGGACTGAAGAAGAATCGTCCATCTCTTTTCTAAACATATGTTTTAAGGGTTAGGTTGAGGATTGAGCATAGTGATTGTGTTTTACTTCAACCATATATATGTTTTACTAAAACCGGAGAATGAACTTTGGTGCGTATATCCAAAGTCTCACTCCTATCTTTTATACTAAAAACTATTCTTATTTAAAAAGAAGTTTATAAAATTTAGTATAGGAGAAAATTGGCTTTATGCAAAGGAAACCTCCACCAATGCTTAGCATGCATATATATTCTGTTAAACTTTCCTTTGCAACTTGTGAGTACATTCCACATACTCATATGCGCATGTGCAGATCTCGACAGATTAAGAGACGATAGGGTTATGGTCTACACTCAACGAGCCCAGTGTTGTTGATGGAGCCCTAACTTAGCAACTACGCATGATTCCATTGTATTATATGCGAGCATTGAGCTGCACAAATGGTATGTATTTCTTAATTCTGGATCTACTGTTGTAGTAAAATGATGTATATTTTACTGATATTCATTCTTGTTACTGTGTGTGCTAGCTATGATCCAGGGATAGCACGATAAGCATAGAGACTTGGATTTTGTCAAATCCAGGTCGTGACAAAATGGTATCAGAGCATATGTTGACTGTAGGAAGTGATCCTAGAAAATGGAGTAGAAATAGGAAAACCTTGGTAGGAACAACTTATATTTCAGTAGTGTTAATAGCATTATCCTATCCTCTTCTTCTCTTTACTAAGTTCTCGTCTGCTTTCAAAAACTTAGATGACCAATGACCTTCGCAAGGATATGTGATATGGAATTTTGAGAGCTATAAATATTATTGAGAAGAATTTGGGACTTCACGAGAACAACGTCTAAGCAAACGACCCCACGATACCGAAGCCTATATGCAAGTGGCTGAAGAAGAACCGAAGACACTCAAGACTAAGATGGCTATGAAGAAGTTGAAGATTATATCACTATCATGGAAGATCCCACACGATTAAAAATAGTATACAAGCCCACCATGAGAGTTGTGAAATAAGAGAAAGAGTGCGAGTAGTGTGCTCGACCATGAGAACTCATGTGGATGCGTGTCGGGGAAACTGATCCACGAGCACCTATGGGGACCGGCGGACCGAGCCCCTTTCGGTTCGGCGAGGGGCGGAGATCGCACGAAGAGCAGATCGAGGCGAAGCACACGAGCAGTTTACCCAGGTTCGGGCCGCACGGATGCGTAAAACCCTACTCCTGCTTTGTGGTTTGTATTGAGTTCTTGCTCAGGAGCGCTGAGTGCTACATTATATACCAGCAGCTAACGAGACCGAGCGTGAGAGTTCTTCTGCCTCGAACCCCCCTCTACGTGGCGCATGGGCCTCCTTTTATATGCTCAAGGGGTCACTGATAGGTGGCAACGTAGACAAGGGTAAAAATGGAAAGGTGTTGTAGTTGGTACAACTACCTGTACAGTGCATCATACCTAACCCTGACGGCAGGGGACAAGGGCATTAAATGCCCGTCTGTGTCGCCCAAACAGTGCAAAAAGGGACCGTCAGGGACGCCACCGTTCGCCACGACGGCAACCTTGTCAGCGCCGCTTGCCATCGCGCACCGCTGGCTGCACAGCCTCCCGCCACGTATGCCTGGAAGGGTCCTAGAGCGACACGTTGGCGGATGTGCTGGAGCGTGGGTACAGAGTGGTAGCTTGCCGCTGCAAGCGCCTTGCCGCGGTCGTTGTGTTGTCGCGTCCGGGAGCTTGCCGCTCACCGGGCCTTATCGGGACGCGTGGCGCGTCGCGGCAAGTTCCTTGAGATGCCTTGGTTGGCCTTCCCGGTAAGCTCCTCTCGCCGGGGTCTTGGGCGTTGAATGGCCTTCCCGGCAAGCTCCTCTTGCCAGGGCCTTGTCTTCTTGGCTCGAATACTTTGTTCTTGAATGGCTCCAAAGGAACCACGGAGGACCTTGGCGGTCACCCGGCAAGCCTTGCCGCGGGGTGCTGCGACTGTCCATGCACAAGTTCGGGATACTAGGGTACCCCTACTCTAGTACACCGACAGGAGCCCCCGGGCCTGGGCCATACACGGTGCCGAGCGCTGTTGGGCCAGGCCCAAAACAGGGCACGGGCACGCGCGGCCTGGGTTACGCCGTATCTCACTCCGTATCCACCGCGCCCTCCCCGAACAGCACGCGTTGATTGTGGCGTCGTGGGAGAGATCGTGGGTGGTTTCTTTATTCGGAAAGGCGGAACGTCCGCCCCCTCCCTCCTTATAAGCAGGGGAAACAGGGGCAGTTCGTCCATCCGCCAGTTGCTACTCCAACCTCGAAAACCTCCGCCGCTCCCCTTCTTCCCAAAGCTGAAAGAGAGCAGCGCTCCGCCCCCCCCCCCCATCGCCACCAGCACCACCAACGCCGTCGACCTCCCTCACCACTTCCGCCATGGCTCCGAAAACCTACAAGGGGAAGGGCGCGAAGTCGGCCGAGGCGCAGTGGCTCGCGGCGCTGCGAAAGGAGCGGGCTGTCTTCCCCCCCAAGCTTGCCGCGAGGGAGCTGAGGGAGTGCTACTACCTCTTCTGGTCGGGGGAGACGCGGGCACACCCGCGCACGAAGGTACTTCCAGCCGTTGCTTGGAAAATGGCTCCAACTGGATACCCTTTCTTCGCCTTGTTCTTCTACTGCAGGCTCTGCCCGCCTTTCTCTGAATTTTTCTGCGATATCATGAACACCTACGGGTTCCGCCTCCTTGACTTCACCCCCAATGCTGTTCTGACCATGGCAGTTTTCGCACATCTCTGCGAAAACTTTGTCGGAGTCTATCCAAATGTAGCCCTTTTCCGCCACTTCTTTATGCCCCGAGTTGAGAGAGGAGAGCCTTTATCCGGCGGAGTCTCCTGGATCTCGAGGGCCGGCAAGAAGGACACTTATCTGGAGGGAGAGCTCCGCAGCAAGTGGGAGGAGTGGAGAGCAAACTGGTGCTGGATCGTCGAGGAGAACCCACAGCCATTTACCGCCTGGCGCCAAACCCCAATAGTGCGCGGCAGCGACTAGAGCAACGTGGCTCCGGAAGACGATAGGCTAAAGATTTCCGTCGCCCGGATCCAACGCCTTAGGCTTGCCGGGCTCACTGTAGGCGCAGTTGGCGCAGATTTTCTTCGCCGCCACATCGCCCCCCTGCAGGAGAGGAAGAGACCCGCCTGGGATTTCGAGAATGCGGCGGATATCATGAGGCTGCGCCCGGGCCTCAACTTCAACTTCACTGTCCTGGAGCTCAACGCGATGCTCCAGGAGCTGTTCAAGTATGACCCTCAACATCCCGAAGTGTTCAGGTTGCCGAAGGGTGTCGTTTCACTGTGCAACAATTCTTCGCTCAGCCGCATCCGTGCAATGATGCCGTTGTGCGACTCGCAAGGGGTTGACCCAACTTGGCAAGAGCCTGCAGATGACGTCGTTCAGGCGTTCTTCGATGGCTTGGTAGAAATGCCGATCCGCTCCGACGAGCAGAAGGGCCTCACCCACGACACCACCGATACGGAGCTGAAGCGTATCGCCACTAGGCTGGAAGAGGCGGCGGCAGCCGCAGCCGCGGGCGAGTTTGGATTCACCGTGGAGGACGCAGAGGCAGCGGAGGCGGCGGCAGCCGCAGCCGCGGGCGAGTTTGGATTCACCGTGGAGGACGCAGAGGCAGCGGAGGCGGCAAGCCTTGCCGAGCGAGAGGAGTTTGCCGGCAAGGGAGAGCTTGCCGGGCCTGATGTCGAGTCGAGCGAGCCCACCGAGCAGGGCGTCGAGTCGAGCGAGCCCGCCGAGGATACGAGCGGCTCGTTGGAGATCGACTCCTCTTCCTCCTCATCTTCAGGCAGCTCGCCGCTAGCAGAGCTCCCAGCTCCACCAAGAAGGCGTCTCCGCAAGGCCGGGGACGTAGCGGAGCGGCAGACGAGTCAACAGCCGCCGCGCCGCGCGACACGCTCCACCGCGGCAAGTACTGTTACCACGGGAGCACCTCGCGCTGCTGCGGCAACTGGAGCGGGGTCTTCCCGGACCACCGCTTCTGCTCGTGCCGCTTCCCACGCCACGGCGGCAGCTGGAGCGGGGTCATCTCAGACCACCACCATTGCTCCCGCCAAGCGGCCAAGGGAGCCTACTCCTCCGCCTCCTCGCGCCGGACATGAGCCGGACTTCGACTTCTCCGCGCTCAGCTCCGACGAGGAAGAAGAAGAGTAAGTTTCTTGTTGTGCTTGTACTTCTTCAATTCTTGCTGTTTTGTCTTGTATCTCATTCGCTTTGCTCTGTACTTATCCCCTTTTCAGGACTCTGGCCCAGAGAGCGGCGAAGAGAGCCAAGGTCCCGGCGAGGAGAGAGGAGGTGATCATCGTCGAGGACGAACCCACCGAGACCACCTTGCCGGACCCGGCAACTAATCTTCAGAGCAGCCCCCAGCGCAGCCCCCAGCGTAAGTATATGGTTCACTTTCCACTGTTAGGCGCGCGTAGATGCTCTTCCTTTGCTGACATCTGACTGTTGGTTTGTGTAGGAGCAGAGCAGCCCTACCAAGAGCGCACGGAGGCCGCCCCCGACGAGCCATCTGCTTCGACTACGCCCCCAAGGGAGAGTTCTCCGGCGAGGGTCTCTCCGGCAAGGGAGCGTTCTCCCCCAAGGGAGAGTCCTCCGGCAAGGGAGAGCTCTCCGGCAAAGGAGAGCACCAGCGGCCCCCCGCCGGCGGAGACTACGACTGCGCCGCCAAGGGAGAGCTCTCCGGCAATGGAGCATGCCGAGGAGCTGGCTCGCGCAGGTAATCCTATCACTTCAAAACTTCCCTTGGGTTCTTCTTCTTTTGATCTTCTTTTTGGATATTTGCTTGACTTTTCTCCCCTTTCCGACCGTCAGACCCATCTGCTGCGGAGCCGATGGAGACGGAGGTTGCTGGCGAGGAGAACACGCGCGGCAACACCAGCGACGCCGCCGCCACCGAAGAAGCTGCCGGCGCTGACAATCCCGCCGGCGATGAGGCCGCCAAGGCTGCCGCCGCAGCAGCTGGCGAGGGGTCCGGCGATCGCACTGACGGCCCTGAGGCCGCAGGAGCACCAGGCGCTATGCCGACCGCCGATCCCTCCGCCGCTGCCGCAGCGCCAGGCTCCGAAGAGCCCCAGCCAGACGTCTACTTGAAGGCCGGCGATGGCGTCTTCATCAACCTCCCCTGGGCGTCAAGCTCCAGGGCGCCCGTCGAGGGAGAAATCTTTGATGGAGAGGTACTTGCCTCCGCTGGGCTGACGTTAGTTGACGCGCCGAGCAGCAGCAGCTGCGAGCCCGAGGAGGAGCGGCTGCTGCGGAAGCTGTTGTCGCTCTACCGTGCTCGGCAAGCCAAGCTGGAGTCCCGCGAGGCGCTTGCCGCGAAGGCGGGAGCTGACATCGAGAAACGCGCGGAGGAGCTCCGGGGTCTCAACCAGGCAGCTCTCCGGTCCCTAGCAGAGGAGCGGGAGCAACTTGCCGAGGAGCAGCAGGCCTTCTTCCTCGAGAAGGCTGAAGTCGAAGAACAGCAGCGGCTTGCCGCTGATAAGCTGTCCGCGCGGGCGGGCGAGCTGGCGCAGCGGAAGGTCAATCTTGACAGCCATGAGGAGGAGCTTGCCGCGTGCGAGCAATCACTTGGCGGAGCCCTCAAGCAAGCAGAGGACGCTGCCACAGCTGCCGAGGCCGCCAAGAAGGAGCTGGAGACGAAGGTGGCGCAGCTGGAGGCCGATCTCAAGGCGAGCGGTGAGGAGATTGCCGCGCTCAAGCGTGAGCGGGAGAAGGACGCCCACAGCAACTCAGAGCTACAGGTTTCCCTCGCCGAGAAGGGCAAGGAGCTTGCCGCCGCCAAGGACTCCAACGCGGATCTTGAGTTGAAGCTGACCACTTTGACCAAGACGCTGGACGGCGCCAGGGAGCGGGAGGCGGCCTTGAAGGAGGAGATCAAGGCCGAGAAGGCGCTGCTGGCGAGTGCTGCTGCCGTCCAGAACACTTTCAGGGAGACCGTCGAGCACTGGACGGAGGGTCTCGTGAACGCTGTCGCGGATATTGACAGGGAGCTGGCGTAGCTGGGGATGGAGGATCTCGGGTATCTCTCCGATGAGAGCCTCCAGCCCAGCGCCAAGCTCACCTTGTTCTTCAAAGGTGTGGCGACGGCCCTCCAGCGACTCCGGGAGAGGATCCCAAAGCAGCTGGCCGACGAGTCGCGCAAGCTCTGCGCGGGAGCTCTTCAAAAGGTGTTGGTGAAGGTGGCCTTCCGCAACCCGGGCCTCAACCTCACAAACGTCCTCAAGTCCCTGCCGCAGAATGCTGATCTGGAGGCGCTCAAGGCCCTTGTCGCACCCATTGTGGACAAGGTGAGCGGGATCAAGAGGGTTGAGGGCGATCGCGTAGATTAGGCCGCCCGTTTTCTTCTTCTCTTGTCGCTGCTGGTCATGTTATGAGAACAATCTATTAGAGCTGCGACAAGCTATTTTGTAGTATAACTTTATTTTGGGTAGTGATTGCAACGTTATTTCCTTTACTTGATTCCTTCCTTTGTATGTGTTTGCCCTACACTTTTAGGGAACTTGCCGGCGCAGGCACCTTAGCCGGGAGCACTGAGTGCGGGATGTCAGCAGCATGCTGGCGGTGCCACTACCAACAAGAAACCTTGTCGCAACTAGTCGCAGCACACTTAAGTTGTTGAGCGGACTCAAAACAAAGTAAGGGCGCGACACTAGTCACAGCACACTTAAGTCGTTGAGCGGACTCGAAACAAAGTAAGGGCGCAACTAGCTACGAGTTGGTTCCTCCGCGCACAGGTTTTCCATACAAAGCACGGTCGTTCAAGGAAGATAACTTAAAAATTTAAGAATCTGATTGCTCAAGCTTTGGCAACTTAGCTTTTCTGTTGTTTGCTTCCCGGCAAGGCGGAACTTTCTTGAACGACGCCTAGTCCATACCATTATCTTCTCCTTCCCCCCGGCAAACTTGTGGGCGAGGGAACCTTCCTTGTCTTGAGAAAAAGAAAGAAGAGAAAATAAAGATATGGAGCCTTACGGCTCGTTATTGCTTACCGGGGGTAGGTGATGCACAAAGTGTCAGTTATCACATGCAAAAAATAGAAAGCATGAAATTGACAAGATGTGCGGAGCACATGAGCAGCTTTACTTATGCACGGGGTCTGCGCCCGGCTTTGTACAAAGGATTCATGCAACAGCAGCAAGACTTGTACAAAAGGTGGTTGCCGGAACGGGTTCCGGCAACCGCGCCTTACGGGTAAAACTTACGAAGATGCTCAATGTTCCAGGAGTTGCTCATCGGAATGCCATCTTCGGTCTCAAGGCGGACAGCGCCAGGCCTAGTGACTCGTTTCACCCGGTAAGGGCCTTCCCACTTTGGCGTCAACTTGTTGGAATTCTTGGTGGACTGAACGCGCCGAAGAACAAGGTCGCCTTCCTCGAGACTTCTGGCATTAACTTTGCGGCTATGGTAGCGGCGCAAAGCTTGCTGGTAGCGAGCAGCTCGTACAGCAGCCTGGAGACGGTCTTCCTCAAGGAGCAGCGCGTCATCTTGTCGCAACTGCTCTTGCTCAAGCTCATCATAAGCGAGCACTCGAGGTGACCCGTATACGAGTTCCGTGGGGAGAACTGCCTCTGCTCCATAGACTAGAGCGAAAGGTGTCTGGCCAGTGGCTCGATTTGGCGTCGTCCTGATCGACCAAAGAACCACTGGCAGCTCCTCGATCCAGTTTCTTCCGCACTTGTGCAGCCTGTCGAAAGTTCTGGTCTTGAGGCCACGCAGCACTTCAACATTTGCCCTCTCCGCTTGACCATTGCTTCTCGGGTGAGCAACAGAAGCGAAGCAAACCTTGGCGCCAAGATCTTGGACGTACTGCATGAAGGTGCGGCTCGTGAATTGCGTACCGTTGTCGGTGATGATCCTGTTAGGGATCCCGAAGCGGCAAACAATCGACCTGAAGAACTTGACTGTTGACTGTGCTGTCACCTTCCTCACTGCTTCCACTTCCGGCCACTTTGTGAACTTGTCGATTGCAACGTACAAGTACTCAAAGCCCCTGACTGCTTGGGGAAAGGGGCCGAGGATGTCGAGCCCCCAGACCAAAAATGGCCAGGATAAAGGGATCGTCTGGAGAGCTTGAGCTAGCTGGTGTATCTGCTTGGAATGGAACTGGCATGCTTCACACTTGGTTACTTGTGCAGTTGCATCCTGGAGGGCTGTCGGCCAGAAGAAACGTTGCCTGAACGCTTTGCCGGCAAGTGCTCTTGCGCCAATGTGGTGACCACATATGCCTCCATGTATCTCTGCCAACAGCTCTTGTCCGTCTTCCCGGTGAATACACTTCAATGTCACACCGTTGAGTCTTCTTCTGTACAATGTGTTGTCGACAAACTGGTACATACTTGACTGCCGGGCTACTCTTTCCGCTTCTTCTTGCTCTTCGGGAAGTTCTCCTGTCTGAAGGAAACGGACAATCTGCTGTGCCCATGCTGGAGCTTGCGGGTCGACAACAAGGACTAAAGGCACATCTGCTGCTGCGGGAACATCCGCTTCTACGGCGAGAACCTGCGGCTCAGCCGGAGCTTGACGTTCCCCGGCAAGCTTGCCGAAGCAAAACTTGTCGGGAGCATCTGCTTGAACGGAACAAACCCTAGGGCTTGCCGGAGCAGACTGCTCCTCAGCGCTCTTGGTGTTGATCTTGGGGACCTTCTTGGCGGCGGCTTCGGGAAGCTCTGCCGGAAAATAGTCACCAGAAATCAACTTCCTTTTCTTGCTCTGTCCAGTTGATGGTTTTACAGACGGTTGAGTCAGCTTGAGCACAAAGATCCCTGGTTCCACAGGTAACTTAAGTGCGGCGCACTTCGACAGGCCATCAGCAATGTCGTTCTGAGCTCTTGGGACATGCTCCATCTGTAGGCCGTCAAAGTGCTCTTCTAGCTTTCTCACTTCATCGACGTAGGCTTCCATCAACGGACTCTGATAATTCTTATTCACTTGGCGGACGACAAGCTGCGAGTCACCCCTGACAATGAGCTTCTTGATCCCAAGGTCTGTCGCGATCCTGAGACCGGCAAGCAAACCCTCATACTCTGCGGTATTGTTCGTTGCTTGCTCCTTGGGAAAGTGCATCTGGACTACGTACTTGAGGTGCTCTCCGGTGGGTGCGACAAGCAGCACGCCAGCACCGGCGCCTTGCAGCGAGAAGGCACCATCAAAGTACATCATCCACTCTTTGCTTGCTTCCTTGACGGGGATGCTCGTTTCTGGAATTTCTTCATCTGGTGTTGGCGTCCACTCTGCTATAAATTCTGCCAATGCTCTGCTTTGGATAGTTGAAGTGCTCTCAAACTTGAGGCCAAAGATTGACAGTTCCAGTGCCCACTCAACAATCCTGCCTGTTGCTTCTGGATTCTGTAGTATCCTCTTCAGCGGAAAGCGAGTGACAACTATTATCTCATGTGCTTGGAAGTAATGGTGCAGCTTTCTCGAGGCCATGAGGAGGCCGAAAAGCAATTTCTGCACACCAGAGTACCTTGACCTAGCCCCCTGCAGAAGGGAACTGACAAAGTAAACTGGGCGCTGCACCATTCTCTTCTGTATCTCCTGCGCAGATCCATCTTTGTCGGGACCAGAGCTTGTCGGGGAAGCCCCCTGCTTGTCGCTGGATGCGCCTGCCATGGTTGCTGGCTCATCATCAGCCTCCCTCTCCGCTACTAACGCGGCACTAACCACTTGATTGGTTGCCGCTATATACAGCAGCAACTTCTCTTGTGGCTTAGGTGCGACAAGTATTGGAGTGGAGGACAGGTATCTCTTCAAGTCTTGCAGCGCAGCCTCCGCTTCCGGGGTCCATTTCATTGGACCTGCGTTTTTCAATATTTTGAAAAACGGCAGGGCGCGCACAGCAGACTTAGAGATAAACCTGCTGAGAGCAGCCACGCAACCGGCAAGTCTTCGTACATCCTTGACGCGCTTTGGTGCTTCAATCTGCTCAATGGCCCTGATCTTGTCGGGATTGGCTTCAATTCCCCTCTGAGACACGAAGAACCCGAGAAGCTTGTCGGAAGGGACTCCAAACACACACTTCTCGGGGTTGAGCTTGAGGCTGATCTTGCGCAGATTTGCAAAGGTCTCGTCTAAATCTTGAATCAGAGTTGCCTTGTCCTTGCTCTTGACCACTATGTCATCCATGTAGGCTTCCACATTTCTGTGTATTTGTGGCTCAAAAGCATAATGGACTACCCTTGCGAATGTTGAACCAGCATTCTTTAAACCGAAAGGCATCCGTATGAAGCAGTACGTGCCACATGGAGTGATGAATGCGGTCTTCTCTTCATCCTCTTCTGCCATGAATATCTGATGGTATCCTGAGTATGCGTCAAGAAATGAAAGCAAGTCACATCCGGCCGTGGAGTCAACAATCTGGTCAATGCGCGGCAAGGGGAATGGGTCTTTGGGACAAGCTTTATTGACATCGGTAAAGTCGATAAAAGCCTCCATTTCCCGTTTGCCTTGCGCACGACCACAGGATTGGCCAACCACGTAGGATGGAGTACTCCTCTGACAAGGCCTGCTGCTTCCAACTTCTTGATCTCTTCTGCGATGAATTCTTGGCGCTCCACTGCTTGTTTCCCGACTTTCTGCTTGACGGGCCGCGCATGAGGACAGACGGCAAGATGGTGCTCAATTACTTTCCTGGGAATACCGGGGACGTCAGACGGTTGCCACGCAAACACGTCGACGTTCGCCCGCAGGAAAGCAACGAGCGCGCTTTCCTATTTAGGGTCAAGGGTGGCACTGATGGTGAAGGTACCACCAGTGCCGTCCTCCGTGGCGGACACCTTCTTGGTCTCTGACGGAGCTGCCATTGTCTTCTTACACTTGCCGGTGGAGCTCGATGGTGTGTCCTCGACAGTAGCGCAGCACTCCGAAGAGGTGCGCTTGCCAGAGTGGGCATCAGAACTCTTGCCGGACTTGGTCTTCTTCTTCCCCCCGGGAGCTTCAGCGGCAAGTGACTTGCTATCTGTTGCGGCTGCTGCTTCCCGGTAGATCTTGTCGGCGCAGATAAGAGCATCTTTCTTGTCGCCAGGGACAGAGATGACACTTATCGGGTCTGGCATCTTCAGCATGTTGTATGCGTAGTGAGAGGCTGCCATGAACTTGGCGAGTGCCGGACGGCCGAGTATCTCATTGTAAGGCAATGGAAAATCGGCAACGTCAAAGGTGACCCTCTCAGTCCTGAAGTTCAACTCGCCGCCAAATGTTACTGGCAACGTGATCTTCCCCTTCGGCTTGCTCCTTCCCGGGTTGATTCCTTGGAATGTGCCGGTCTCTTCGAGCTCGCTGTCAGGGATCTGGAGTTTCTGGAGTACAGCGGAGGAGATCAGGTTCAAGCCGGCCCCGCCGTCAACTAGCATCTTAGTGACCTTGAGGTTGCGGATGGTTGGTGAAACCAACATCGGCAAGCACCCGACCGCAGTTGTACGATCAGGGTGGTCCTCAATATCAAAGATGATAGGCGTGCTGGACCATTTTAGAAGCTTGCGTGACTCGACAGGTGGTTCTGCCGCATTGATTTCCCGCACCCACTGCTTGAGTTGGCGGTGTGAAGTATGTAGAGAAGCACCGCCGTCAACGCACAAGACCTCTATGGCTTTCTGGAACTCCTGCTCACTGTTCTCGACATCATCCATGTCTTCATCGTCGTCATCATCTTCATCCTTGTCGCGGCCGCGGGGAGGTCTGTCTCCTTGCCGCTGCTTGGCCTTGCCGCGGCGTCCCCCCCGGCCGGGGCGCTTCAGGCCGGATCCTCCAGCACCTCCTTGGGCCTTCTCCTTGTCGCGTTGCTCGTACTCAGCCTTTTGCTGCTCGACGAGCTGCTCGACCCTCTTGCAGTTCTGGAGGTCATGACCCTTGGTGCGGTGGATCTTGCAGTACTGCTTGTCGGTGCCGTCCTGCTTGTCGGCGGCCGCCACAGCCTGGCAGTTGGTGCATGCGGCAATCTCCTTGCCGGAGCTACCAACTTTGGCTTTCTTGGCGCCACCTTCGTTGCCGGACTGCTCAACGACTAGCACATCTTTGCCTTTCTTCTTCCTGTTGTTCCGCCGCCGGTTTTTCTTTGCCGGGGCAACATCCTCACTGTCAGATCCTCCTGCTCCTGTATTCTCTCTGGGGAGTTTCCTCCCTTCCTCAGCACGTGCACACTTCTCGGCCAGGGCATACAACTCACTGACGTCTCTGATCTTGCACATCGCCATCTCCTCCCGCATTCTACGGTTACGCACGTTCTGATGGAACGCGCTGATTACCGTGGCAGGGTTGACATCTGTGATGTTGTGTTGTACACGGCTGAATCTCTGAATATACTTGCGCAGGGGCTCTCCTTCCTTCTGGGCGAGCAGATGAAGGTCACTTTCTTGGCCATGAGGTTTGTGGCCGCCTGTAAAGGCGCCGACAAACTGATGGCATAGGTCTGCCCAGGAGGATATGGAGTTGTCCGACAAGTGCATGAGCCAGGATCTGACGTTGGGCATGAGTACCAGCGGGAAGTAGTTGGCAAGGATCTTGTCGTCCCGCCCCCCGGCAGCTTGCACCGCGATGGTGTAGATGCTGAGGAACTCCGACGGATGCGTCTTGCCATCATACTTCTCTGGTACGTCTGGCTTGAAGTTCTTCATGCTGGGCCACTGGACTTGCCACAGCTCACGAGTGAACGCAGGGCAACCTACTGTGTACGGCAAGTCGCCTGGTTCCCCTGGCGCATGCATGTCGATAGAGGGCCCAGCGCGCTGGTCGGACTGACGCCGCGCTTCTCTTCGACGCTCGATGCGAATACGAGCGTCTTCTTGCTGTCGTTGGTGAAGAACTTGGCGCTGATCGCGACGAGCTCGCGGATCTGATGATGCGGTGGAGTCGCTGTCGAGGTGGATCTGGCGAGTCGGCGATCTTGGCCTTCGGCGCGGAGAGTGCACGGTGGTTGCACCCCCACCGGTCTTGTCGCCACCGGCTTGCGCCTGGCTGACTTGCCGCGACTGCGATGTACTTGGCGGCCGCGGAGTGTCGCCGTTGGCGAAGCCGATGAGGCTCTGAATGGTGGCCCTCTAATCGTCGATCTTGTCTACCATTGGAGGGTAGTCTAGGAGCAGTTGAGCTCGCGCCAAAGCTTCCGCTGGAGTGGCGGGTAGCGGCGGCGAACGGTGCGAGGAGCAGGATATGCTCGGACTTCTAACTATGTTAGAAGGAGCAGTATCCCGTCCAAGCGACCGTGCCTCGCTCGTGCCAGCATGTTGGCGTGCATGCTGGTCTTGAGCATTCCGAGACCCACCAGCTCGATTTTGGTCCAGCAAACGTATGGTACCGTGAGTACCAGGACGCTTCCGGTCCCGCGCCTCCTGAGATGGGCGCGGCGCATGTACGGACGCCGAGGTCTTAGAGTGCGCCCGGTCGTTGTGGGAGCCGGCTACGCCACCGATGGGCAGCGCAGCCTTGTCCTTAGACCTGGCAGCACCATGAGCTCCCTCGTCGACGTCCGTTCTTCCGCCGTCGTCTATCCCACCAGCCGTTTGCTCCGGCGGTGGTGGGTTTGGCGCGGACGGAGCAGCTGCCTCCGAAGCCTTCTTCTTCGGAAGCATGTCGATGAAGATGAGGAAGATCTAGCTCGTGTGAACGCCGGATCAGGTTCACACAACCTCGACGCCCCCTACCTGGCGCGCCAAAGATGTTGGGGAAACTGATCCACGAGCACCTATGGGGACCGGCGGACCGAGCCCCTTTCGGTTTGGCGGGGGGCGGAGATCGCACGAAGAGCAGATCGAGGCGAAGCACACGAGTAGTTTACCCAGGTTCGGCCCGCACGGATGCGTAAAACCCTACACCTGCTTTGTGGTTTGTATTGAGTTCTTGCTCAGGAGCGCTAAGTGCTACAGTATACACCAGCAGCTAACGAGACCGAGCGTGAGAGTTCTTCTGCCTCGAACCCCCCTCTACGTTGCGCATGCACCTCCTTTTATATGCTCAAGGGGTCACCGACAGGTGGCAACGTAGACAAGGGTAAAAATGGAAAGGTGTTGTAGTTGGTACAACTACCTGTACAGTGCATCATACCTAACCCTGACGGCAGGGGACAAGGGCATTAAATGCCCGTCTGTGTCGCCCAAACAGTGCAAAAAGGGACCGTCGGGGACGCCACCGTTCGCCACGACGACAACCTTGTCAGCGCCGCTTGCCACCGCGCACCGCTGGCTGCACAGCCTCCCGCCACATACGCCTGGAAGGGTCCTAGAGCGACACGTTGGCGGATGTGCTGGAGCGTGGGTACAGAGTGGTAGCTTGCCGCGGCAAGCGCCTTGCCGCGGTCGTTGTCTTGTTGCGTCCGGGAGCTTGCCGCTCACCGGGCCTTGCCGGGACGCGTGGCGCGTCGCGGCAAGTTCCTTGAGATGCCTTGGTTAGCCTTCCCGGCAAGCTCCTCTCGCCGGGGTCTTGGGCGTTGAATGGCCTTCCCGGCAAGCTCCTCTTGCCGGGACCTTGTCTTTTTGGCTCGAATACTTTGTTCTTGAATGGCTCCAAAGGAACCACAGAGGACCTTGGCGGTCACCCGGCAAGCCTTGCCGCGGGGTGCTGCGACTGCCCGTGCACAAGTTCGGGATACTAGGGTACCCCTACTCTAGTACACCGACAATGAGGGTACCATAGGAATTGTTTGTTTGAAATCTATGAGTGAATTTGGAGTTTTGTTGGAGTTATTTGCCATTGATTTGATTTTTGTTGTCATTTGAGTTGTGTGATTTTAAAAAAATCATGCGTTAATAGGATACGACCTCTGTAAGTTTGTATTTTTATTCAACCTCGAGAGGTGCAAGTTACGGATGGTTAGCAGACGAATTCTACGGCTGAGGCCTCACACACTAAAGACTTTCAAGAATGGAATAGGTGAAGACCATATGATGATACCATAGAAAACGAGCCAATTACAAACATTAAGATATGGGTTATTTGTTGATTGGTGTGTGTGTATCTACCTCTATTTCTCTAAAACTCTATCTCCTTTATAACCAACCTCAAACCCCATAGATAACACAAATTATTTTGATGGGACAAGTCACATGTTCATAAGCAGAAGAACGGATTCGGAATATGGAAAGAGTAATGGAGGACACCAAAGCAAATTCGAGGGAGAAGGTGAAATATGCTTCATGGTATTTCATTCGAGAGGTTAACCCTTGGTGGAAGATGTGTATAGCCATTGATAAATCTCAAAAGGCAATCACTTGGGAACAATTTAAGAAGTTCTAATTCAATCTCTTCTTGTCATACAGAATCAGAAGAAAGTCATGAAGATGCGAGGAAATTCCAGGATGCAAGTTTAATTGCAACCTATATATGTAGGGTAATCGCCACCCAAAAATGTTTTATTAGCTTTGTAGGTGAAGACCTCTTAATGAGGAGTGAGAATGACCGAGTGTTAGAACACACGATTCATCAATCTACATATGGGGTAATGATTTGAGTACGGGGTGGATTGATCACCATATCAGAGACTCTAATTATATACTTCTGTATGTTCGATTGGTAAATTAGAGTGACTTGTAATCATAGTAGAGTGTTGATGCGACAAGCCAAAAACCATAGAATGGTAAGACGTATTACCCTTATAGATAGGCAACAGTGCCTAACGTCGATTGTATGATAAGAAAGAAACAAGAAGATCATCAAGGAAATCCATCGGAAGCTATTTATTTTGACCTCCATGAGAGTATCGATAGGTGGTTTTGAAATTATGGATTTTGAGCAAGACTCGTTCCTTTGAGGAAAAGCATAGTTCTCACCCACGGGAGCTTGACGAAGAACCATCATGGAATATAGAGATTTTGGAAAACCCCACAAGTTTTTTTAAGGGTGGTAGCTCCCTGACACCCTGAAAGGATAGTTGTTACCAAGCACTAGCCTGGTTTGAGACTCATTGATGGTGTCTAAAGCCTCAGACCAAGGATACATTGAAGTAACAGAGGCATAAGAAATTGGACCAACGGAAGACATTTCTACAAGTTAGAGGTGAAGAATAAGCCGCAAGCATGTGGATGATATGACCAAACCCCGAGAAAGTAACCCAAGAGACACAAACCCTCACCTATTTTCTTACTAGCCTCTCCAAATCTCGAGGACGAGATTTCTTTTAAGGGTGGTAGTTTGTAACATCCCAAAATTTCTCAATTTTGGAATGTTAATACTAAGATATTATTGAGTGAATTGCTATAATTTTTCAGGGATAATTTAAAACCTTTTGGGTCCTTGTTAAAAAAAGGGCCAAAATAATCCATTTGCTTTATTTGTTAATAAAAGCTTAAGTTGAGCTTTCATAAATCGGAGGTTTTAATTTGATTAAATACCAACCTATACTAATATTTGAGCTTTGTTCTTCTCTTTGGGTTGGTATTAATTGTATCTTCTTTAGCATATTGTAGATAATTTGAGTCCGTATCTCTGAATCTATTTAGTCCCCTGTAGTATTTTTATCGAGTTCATCTTGTGAGTCTGGCTTTCATGGGTTTCTTTTCAAAGTGTTCGGTTTTTCTTCTACCCTTATTTCTAATGCAGTAACTAACTCCTAAAATCAATTATATTATATTTATTTCTCTCTCTCCTCTCATTGGTGCATGACCACTAGGTACGTTTGTTATATACTGGTCCACCTCACTCACGTGTGAGTATGCACGCATCGAAGCATGGCCTTTCTTATTCATCTCTATTTTCTTTTTCTTCCTTCCTTTATTTCATTTCTATTTTTTGAGACATGTTTAATTTCTATTCTATATAGACAGCCACCAACGCAAGGCCCATGGCTCATGCCAGCGTGAGCAAAGCTCGGGAAAAAGGGAGTACGTGAGCAGCCCAGCTCCTCATGTTTAGATTTTTTTTAAATACACTTGTAGAGACCGTCTTCCTCCTCTGGACCAGCTCGAACCACCGACCAACACACGCAGCCCACCCCTCGCCCGACCTTCCATCCTCTCCCTCACCCCAAACCCTTTGAACGGATGGCCCACTCCCTCTCTTTCGTTACTTGCGCCATCACGAGCCCTAATGGCTACCAAAGCACCAAAAACGACCGCCATTAAACACCATAAAACTGACGACACCCCTCTTCGTTCTGGGTCTCCCCTATGCCATAAAAGGGGGCCCGAGGAACCCCACTCCACCCCGCATCTTCGAGTCCAAGAACCCCTCTCAAAAGCCCTCAGATTCTCGAGCAATTGCTCGCCGGAGCCTAGCGTTGCCTCCCTCTTCCGTTGAAGCCCGGGACCTCTCCGGTGAGCCCCTCACTCTGAACTCTTTACCAGGACGAGTCGTTTCCATACGAATCTCCCTGACAATTTATTTTCCACAAACAACAAGCCGGAGCACGACCTCCGCGAAGAACACGACTAGCCGGAGCTCCATGCAACTCAGGCGCTATCTCCACGACACTTGAGGAATGAGATGAGCAACTATCTGTGTCCCTCTCGACCGCCTCGTCGACCTCTACACCGTTCCACCGTTCATTGACGCCGGGGACAATCTTCTCCAACTCCGTCAAAACTCCGGCGAATCTCCGGTGAACTCTCTCTCTCTCCCTACTGTACATATTCTCTATCTACCAACCACGACGCGACATGTGGCAGATCATGATTAAATTTCATAATTCTTTTCAGAAAAATAGCCAATGTTCAAAAATTAATATCTCATTAACCTTATGTCCAATTTTAACAAATAAGATATCCCCGGATTTGTTGGAACCTATAGTTTTTTATAAATATATGTAATCTCACTTTTACGGAAATTAAAATTTTGTTTTGATTTAAATGAGAATTTGAGTATTTTTACTATATCTTTTATTCTATAAATCATATGAAATAGTTTTATATATGAAATTTAGTCCTTGGTACCATACCAATCTGCTAGAACTCATAGAATAAATTTTCAGCAAGGTTTAGTTATTGTTTTTGCCGATACCCTAGTTTTGACCTTCTTTCATCATCGATGGATAAACTCATTAAGCAAAAATTTGTTTCATTGTTAGAACCATTAGATTGACCCCTAGAAACCTGTCTGGTCATTTGAACCACCACAAAAATTTGGAGTTACAATATTAAGGATTTATTTCTTTTACCTCGAAACCTATGCCATACCCATTTACGATTACCCAAGTTAAATATTCCAAAAGTGTCATGATAAAATTTTTTGTAGGAACTTGCCTCACAACCCATCTTCTAAATCAAACCATGATCTTCACTTAGTATCACTTGAATCCAACCGTAGTATATGACTATGTCATGTCTCGTTTAGGACCAAACTCGATTCTATCTCAAACCATAGACACGTCATGGTAATTATCCTAAGAATGTATTTGAATCTTTTATTTGGATCTTTATTTGAATTGTTGACTGTTAAAGTATTTTCTTTCATAATTAGATATAACGTAAAGTAAAGGAGAGACGATACCAAGTAGGGAATCAACTTCAAGACACAAGCAAGTTGCAAATTGATCATGCTTTCACCTATATTTTCATATTATGCATATCTCTTCAAATTTTATTATTAAGCATATTTTACTAAAAAGTTTTGCAAACTATTATTGGTACTAGAGCCTTAGGTTCCAATTTATATCTATGCCTGGACACGCTTGCAAAAATGGGTGGGTCAAAAATCAAATAAGTCTTAAACAAATAAACTTGCCCTCTTATGGGGCAACGTTTTGTGAAAACGTTTGAAAAACAAAAACTATATATTATTTCACTTCTACTCTCTGGGCGGAACGGCATGACAGGAGCGTCTACAAGTGATTGCGCCCATCGGAGTCTTGTAGTGATTGCGCCCAATTGGGGTCTTGCACACATGATTTTGGTGGGGATCGCCGTCGAGGGGACCGATATCTTCCAAGTATAGTTTGATGTAGCTTCCAATACAACCACATGCTATTATGGCTCTGGCTTAGCTTTTCCTTATTGGGAAACCCTTATTCAGGTATGGTCATCGAAGATGGGTCTTAATGGCCAAGGGAGTGGGCCGTGATAGAACTAAATAAAGGGGGCCATTTGGAAAGGATTTGTCACAATCTCCTCCCGATCACACACCCAAAGTGGTGTCACGACACAAAGGGTTGATTCTGTCATTTGGGGAACGTGTACGACCTCTACAGAGTATTAAACCTAATCGATTAGTCGTGCCCCCGGTGACAGGCAATTTTGAGCAACTAAAGACTTGGACTGAAGAAGAATCTCCCATTTCTTTTCTAAACATCTATTTTAAGGGTTAGGTTGAGGATTGAGCAAAGTGATTGTGTTTCACTTCAACCATATATATGTTTTACTAAAACTGGAGAATGAACTTTGGTGCGTTTATCCAAAGTCTCACTCCTATCTTTTATACTAAAAACTATTCTTATTTAAAAAGAAGTTTATAAAAGTTAGTATAGGGGAAAATTGGCTTTATGCAAAGGAAACCTTCACCAATACTTACCATGCATATATATATATATATTCTGTTAAACTTTCCTTTGCAACTTGCAAGTACATTCCACGTACTCATCTGCACCTGTCATGTGCAGATCTCGACAGATTAAGAGACGATAGGGTTATGTTCTACACTCAACAAGCCCAGTGGCGTTGATGGTGCCCTAACTTAGCAAGTACATATGATTCCGTTGTATTATGTGCGAGCATTGAGCTGCACAAATGGTATGTATTTGTTAATTCTGGATCTACCATCTTAGTAAAATGATGTATGTATTACTGATATTCATTCTTGTTATTGTGTGTGCTACCTACGATCCAGGGATAGCACAGTAAGCAAAGAGACTTGGATTTGTCAAATCCGAGTCGTGACATTACCTATTTTGTCAACAACCGTCCAAAAATGGGGAGATTGTTGCTGCAATGATGGTCCCCTTATATTTTTGGAGTTTGTTGACATAAATAGTATGGACCATGCCTTTTCCCCCTCCCAAAAATAAGGTGACGCATCACCTAAAATAAGCTATGGAGGAAATTTATGTAGGGGCATCTTATATATTTCGTCCATGTCCTTGTAAGTCATCACGGAGGCTTCAAAGTACTCAAATACGCACTAGAAACGTCGTTCTGGATCCCTTCGCATGCACCTTCATCTCCATGCTTGATCCTACTCCAGTGTTCATCCCTCTTGTCCGTACTAGGCCCTTCATTAGTAATCAACACAAATGTATCCAATTTAGGCAGCGTCATATTCTCATGAACATCAGCATCGTTACCAAGAAACAAAAGTACCTAGTAATTCAATTGGTGTGTGCGAGCTCTAGTAATTGGTCCAGTATGTATAATAGCAAGGGTAGTGGGTGTAACAATGGTATTGATGTCCTCATCATCCTCCCCTTCTTGAAATGAAGTCATCCTCGACAGAAGCTCATCATCCTCACCCAAATAAGGCTTCAAATATGTAATGTTAAAAGTGGGACTGACCCCAAAATCTGCACGCGGCTCAAGTTTATATGCATTATCATTTATTTTCTCTAATACCTTAAAAGGACCATCAGCACGTGGCATTGGATTTGACTTGCGCAAATTAGGAAACCCATCCTTACGCAAATATAACCAAACAAGATCTCCACGTGCAAAGACAACACAGTTTCTACCCTTTTCTCTAGCAAATTTATATTTAGCATTCATGCGCTCAATATTTTCCTTAGTTAACTCATGCATTTTTAAGATCAATTCAACACTTTGTTTAGCATCAAAATAAACCTTCTTTGAAGATGGAAGAGGTAACAAACCAATAGGTGCACGAGGTAAGAAACCATACACAATTTCAAACGGGCACATCTTAGTAGTAGAATGCAACGAACGATTATAAGAAAATTCAATATGAGGCAGGCATTCTTCCCACATTTTCTTGTTATTCTTTACAACAACCCAAAGCATAGTAGACAAAGTTCTATTAACTACTTCAGTTTGTCCGTCAGTTTGGGGTGACATAGTACTAAAAAGCTTTTTAATCCCAAACTTAGCCCATAAACATCTCCAAAAGTGGCTAAGAAATTTAGTATCACGATCTGAAACAATAGTATTTAGCACACCATGCAAGCGAATAATTTCATGAAAGAACAAATCAGCAACATTAGCAGCAGGATCGCTTTTATGACAAGGTATGAAGTGTGCCATTTTCGAAAATCTATCCACGACAACTAATATGCTATCCCTCCCCTTCTTTGTTCGAGGTAAACCCAAAACAAAGTCCATCGATATATCTTCCCAAGGAACACTGGGTACAGGCAAAGGCATATATAAACCATGAGGATTGAGTCGTGACTTAGCTTTTTAACATGTACTGCAGCGAGCAACAAAACGCTCAACATCCAATCTCATTTGGCCAAAAGAAATGTGTAGCAAGTATGTCGTCCATCTTCTTCATGCCAAAGTGTCAAATTAATCCTCCTCCATGCGCCTCCTGCAACAAAAAAAGATGAACGGAGCTAGCTGGAATGCATAGCTTATTAGCACGAAACACAAATCCATCATTAATGACGAACTTGTTCCATGTTCTCCCTTCTTTACAATTCTTCAATACATCTTTAAATTCAGCATCATGCACATATTGATCTTTGATGGTCTCCAAACCAAATATTTTAAATTCAAGTTGTGAAAGCATAGTATAACGACGAGACAATGCATCAGCAATAACATTTTCTTTGTCCTTTGATAGAGGCAAAGGTGTCTGATCTTTCGATGAGATGGTGGCTATCGTTTTGGAGGAAGACGACTTTGACGATCCGACTACGAACGTGCGAGGACGCCGCACCTTAGCAATCGCTAAACCAACTCCGAGAGGTTATTGACCACGCCGGAGCACGATCAACCTGTCCACGAAGGTCTGTTTCCTGCAGGCAAATGAAGAACAAGCAAGAAAATGAGATTGCAATCTGGATATTGCGAATTTAAGAGAAAAGCTTTATTGATCAAGTGGGGTTCTGTGACGTCTTTGTCTGGTCGTTGAACACAAACGAAGTACGCGAAGTTGCAACTATGGAGAACTTTAATCTAAACAAAACCCAAAGTCTAAACGACGCCCTAAGGGCTGTATATATGGGAGAAAGAGGGGGGAATTTCGTGGCCCTTGTTGGAGGGGTCCGAAACCAACCCTAACTCTTGTTTCCCCACACATACGGAGTCTAAAACAGCCTATACTCAAGTATTTCGAAATTACATGGGCCTGGCCCAATAATAAGGTGATGCAGCACCTATAATAGCCTCTGGACAAAATATATGAAGTGGCATCTTGTATATTTCGTCCAAGGCTTCACGCACTCATTATGGTGGCTTCAAAGTCCTGAAATCATCACTTGTAACTCCATTCTTGTTCCCCTTGCGCATGCCATCATCTCCATGCTTGATCTTGCTCCAATGTTCATCCTTCTTGTCCCAACTAGGCCCTTCATTTGTAAGCAAAACAAATGTATCCAATTTAGGCAGCATCATATTCTCATGAACATTAGATTCATTACCAAGAAACGAAAGTACCTGGTAATTTATTTGGCATGCGCGAGCTCTAGTAATTGGTCATGTATATGTGTCAGTTGGAGCTGTGGGTGTAACCTTGTTAGTGATGTCCTCATCATCCTCCCCTTCTTGAATTGAAGTCGTCCTCGACGGAAGCTCATCTTCCTCACCCAAGTAAGGCTTCAAATCTGCAATGTTAAATGTGGGACTAACCCCAAAATCTGCAGGCAACTCAAGTTTATATGCAGTATCATTTATTTTCTCTAACACCTTGAAAGGATCATTAGCACGTGGCATTAGCTTTGACTTGCGCAGATTAGGAAACCTATCCTTACGCAAATGTAACCAAACAAGATCTCCAGGTGCAAAGACAACACGTTTTCTACCCTTATCTCCAACAAGTTTATATTTAGCATTCATGCGCTCAATATTTTCCTTAGTTAACTCATGCATTTTTAAGATCAATTCAGCACGTTGTTTAGCATCAAAATTAACCTTCTCCGAAGATGGAAGAGGCAACAAATGAATAGGTGCAGGAGGTAGGAAACCATAGACAATCTTAAAAGGGCACATCTTATTAGTAGAATGCAACGAACGATTATAAGCAAATTCAATATGAGGCAAGCATTCTTCCCACATTTTCTTATTATTCTTCAAAACAGCCCTAAGCATAGTAGACAAAGTTTTTTTGACTACTTCAGTTTGACCATCAGTTTGGGGGTGACAAGTAGTACTAAAAAGCAGTTTAGTCCCCAACTTAGCCCATAAACATCTCCAAAAGTGGCTAAGAAATTTAGTATCACGATCTGAAACAATAGAATTTGGCACACCATGCAAGCGAATAATTTCACGAAAGAACAAGTCAGCAACATTAGCAGCATCATCGCTTTTATGACATGGTATAAAGTGTGCCATCTTCGAGAACCTATCCACGACAACAAATATGCTATGCCTTCCCTTCTTTGTTCGAGGTAAACCCAAAACAAAGTCCATATATATATATATATATCTTCCCAAGGAACACTAGGAACAGGCAAAGGCATATATAAACCATGAGGATTGAGTCGTGACTTAGCTTTTTGACATGTAGTGCAGCGAGCAACAAAATGCTCAACATCCCGTCACATCTTTGGCCAAAAGAAATGTGTAGCAAGTACGTCCGTCTTCTTCACGCCAAAGTGTCCCATCAATCCTCCTCCATGCGCCTCCTGCAACAACAAAAGACGAACAGAGCTAGCTGGAATGCATAGCTTGTTAGCACGAAACACAAATCCATCATTAACGACGAACTTGTTCCATGCTCTCCCTTCTTTACAATTCTGTAATACATCTTTAAATTCAGCATCATGCACATATTGATCTTTGATGGTCTCCAAACCAAATATTTTAAAGTCAAGTTGTGAAAGCATAGTATAACGACGAGACAATGCATCAGCAATAATATTCAACCCATTTAGCATGTCTACGGTTCAAGTTATCTTGACTTTTAATATGCTTCAAAGATTCATGATCAGAATGTATAACAAACTCTTTGGGCCATAAATAATGTTAACATGTTTCCAAAGCCCGAACAAGAGCATATAATTCCTTATCATAAGTATAATATTTCAGACTAGGCCCACTCAATTTTTTCAGAAAAGTATGCAACGGGTTTACCATCTTGTAATAACACACCTCCTAATCAAATTCCACTAGCATCATTTTCAAGCTCAAAAGTCTTATTAAAATCAGGAAGTTGGAGTAATGGAGCATGTGTCAACTTATCTTTCAATACCATGAAGGCTTCTTCCTGTGAAGTACCCCAAACAAAAGGCACATCCTTCTTTGTAAGCTCATTGAGAGGTGCGGCAATAGTGCTGAAATCTCTCACAAAACGCCTATAAAAACCAGCAAGTCCAAGAAAACTCCTCACTTATGTGACCGTTTTGATCTGCGGCCAACTCTCAATAGCTTCAATCTTGCCTTTATCAAGTTCAATTCCCTGTGGAGTAACAACATAGCCAAGAAAAGATACTCGGTCGATGCAAAAGGTGCACTTCCCAAGGTTACCAAACAAATGTGCATCACGTAGGGCAATAAAACATCACATAAATGTTCCAAATGATCCTCCAAAGATCTGCTATAAATCTGTATATTATCAAAGTAAACTACCACAAATGGTCCAATGAAAGCATGTAAAACTTCATTCATTAATCTCATGAAAGTACTAGGTGCATTAGTTAACCCAAACAGCCTGACTAACCACGCATATAATCCAAACTTAGTTTTAAATGTTGTTTTCCATTCATCTCCCAATTTCATACGAATGGTATCCACTATGCAAATCAACTTTGGAGAAAATAGTAGAGCCACTTAATTCATCAAGCATATCATCTAGCCTAGGAATAGCATAACGATAATGAATACTAATATTATTGATGCCTCTACAATCAACACACATACGCGATGTACCATCCTTTTCGGCACTAGAAGAATAGGAACACCACAAGGACTAAGGGATTCACGTATATAACATTTATCTAGTAGCTCCTGTACTTGACGCATAATCTCCTTCATCTTCTCTGGATTGGTACAGTATGGTGCACGGTTGGGTAGCGATGCACCGGGAATTAAGTCGATCTGATGCTCAATCCCTCAAATAGGTGGTAATCCCGGTGGTACGTCTTGTGGAAAGATGTTAGCGAACTCCTGCAAAATGTTAGTGGCAGCAGGAGGCAAAGAGGAAGGCACGTCCTCGAATGAAAACAATGCATCGTTGCACACAAAAGCATAGCAAACCGATTTGCTGAAATCTAGATCATTAATATCAGATTTGGTCGCAAGTAAACATCCAATTTTCAATTTAATTTCAGAGGCAACATGAGATGATGGTTTGTTATTATGCTTCATTTGTTGCTCAAGTTCGTTTTCCACAATCTGATTTTCGCTCTTATTTTGCTCATGTTTTGCTTTACTAGCTTGATGAATATCATCTTTCAAAATTAAATCAGGAGTCATAGGAAGCAAAGTAATATGTTTATCCTTATGAACAAGAGTATATTGATTGTTTCTACCATCACTAGTATGCGTCGGTGCTATACAAACGGTTTTTAACCCCTTTCAGTGATGGCATTTGGAACCATCGCCTAGTGAGTGACATCGATAGGGGGTCCTTCCGACACGACCCAGAAACCGTCGGGGATAGGGAGCCTTGATGCATACTGTTGTCCCTATATAACTGTTTCCGATATCTCGAATATCCCAAACGCTTCATCCTTGCTACTCGTTTGTGCTTGCACTGCCATCGCAGTCAGAGTTTTGTGGTTTTACTTAAATCCAGGCAGATTCCAGGCACGGGAGTTTTACGATGCCTGGGACATCACAAACAGATCTTGATTATAAACCGTGTACGATAGGTAGACAATCATACACATTTAATTTTCGCACACCGTATGCGATAGCGTCTGACATCAGACACGCTTTGCAAATGGCAACTGTGTGCATTGTTACACATGTTTCCTATCCGTGAACCGTGTCAGATTATGATGTACATCACACACGCCGTGCTTTCTTAACCGTGTGCGCCGTAATGACCTGCATGCCCTAATTTCGCCCTAATTTAATTGCTGTTGTTTAAAATTATACCTAATTTAAACTTGAAAGTAGGCTTTAGCTTTATTCGTATCCATCAGGTTCAAACAACCAATGAATTATTCGATTCACAGGTACATATGTTTAAGAATTACATAAGCACCAAATAAAGAATGATGAACCAGGGTTCTATACTTGTAGTATTATAGATGGTATAGAAAGAGGCGACAGACATTCCGGTTGCTGAACAAGGTGAAGCGGAATGGCCCTATTGTGCTCTCCTGGATGTAGAAGGCATGCATGACTCTAGTCCAACCGCTTGTTATGGCCGACCACCAATCATGTAGTTTGAGAGGTAATCTTGAGTAAACTGCTTCAGGATCCACTTCAAAGGAAAAAAGATTCAGACATTGTCATCTAACTCAACTCATTACAGGCAGTAAAATGAAGGCTACAGGGTTCTTACTTACCATCCTGCAGTTCACTGTTGTCTTGCATCAAGTGTAAACAAATAATTCGATTGACGTCTTTGGACCCATTTTAATAACAATCTTTAACAGTTTCCTCACTTCATGCTGGCTCATGAATATCTCATTGCCCCAGAAAGGGTCGAAGTGTGGAACTTTGGCAATGATATATGTACCTAAAAACACCAAGTAAATATTAGAAGCTAAACAACAATTGAAAAATGATGTAGTACAACACTCCCTATATCCCATTATATAAGATTTTATTACATGTATATCTAGACATCATCAGAACATTAAGGTAACACTCTTCCTTGTTGCTATGTAGCCTGGGATTGCATATTTAGTCATTCAGTACAATGTATGTTGCTGTGTAGCCTCAGATATATTAAATGTGGCCCTAGTTAACCTACTAATAAATGGGTTACAGATATATTCAGTGAAATGTCTGATTCAACGATTAATCCCTTGTCAGCCCCAGGCTATATGGTACCAGCTACCGATATCCTGAACAGTGAGTACATATAAGCAATGCGATGAAAATAACCTCGATGGAAAACAACACTGTTCTCAATATTGTCCTGCATGACTACATATAAAGGCATGTTAAGCACAACCGGCTAAACATCAACCAAATATATCCATGGTAGACAACATAATCTACAAATGATAGCTTCAGTGTGCAGGCTTAAGCATGCTAGTTAAGCAAAACAAGAAGTGGAAAGGCGCGTTAATTGCATCAGGCATAACATTTAAAAACAAGCAAATAGTCATTCAAACTGGTATTGTGCAGGTCTAAAGTACACTAGTTATTGTTAAAAAAACAAAAAGGCATGTTAACTGCAATATCCTTAACAGCAACCAAATATCGTAATTCATAGTGGTATTGTTGAAACTGTTATTGATGAAATTGAACTGCACGACAAATAGTTGCACATATAGAGTATCACATTGTGAAGAACTGAAATAAAGAAGTCATAAGGCCATCTCTAGCCGATCCTTTAAAAGTTAAAGGACTAAAACCCTTAGTGGATATATATATATATATATATATATATATATACTCCAGCAATTTTTGGCCTTTTCTAGTCGATCCCCTAAACTTAACGTTGTAAGCTTCAATTTGATCAAGTTCAAAGCAGGTTCAACCGAAAGTAGCATGCATTCAAACATAAACATAGATATTTTGCATAACCAAACATAAAACATAAATTTAAACTAAGCTAAACTACTTTCGGTCGAAGTAGAGGTCGAGCCAATCCTTCCTTGTCATGTACGGTGTGCCGTGAGACGGCTCCGGGCCGGTGCCGTCGTCGGAGTCATTGGGGAAGGCACTCCTCCACTCGTCGACGTCGATCTCCTCGTCCTCGGGCCCACCTCGATGGCCTCTGCGCCGCCATCGCCGCCTCCTTTGACCTCGTCATCGAAGGAGAGCGAGATAACCTCGCCGCCCTCCGCATCGCCGTCCTTGCCGCCTTCGACCTCGTCATCGAAGGAGAGTGCGATAACCTCGCCACCCTCCGCATCGGCAAAGATTGCCCGCTCCATCTCCACGAGCTTCGGATGCTTCCGGCGGAGCTCTTGCATGTAGGCCTCGTCGGCGGCCTCGGACTCGAGGTGCTCCCACGCATCGCGGTCCTCCCGCGCCATAGACGAGCTCACCACCCCTGGCTCCAGCGGAACGAGGTCGATCGGACGTGTGCCGAAGGGGAAATTGAGCCTAGCCGTCGTGTCGTGGTAGCGGACCTGCCAGCGGTCGAACTCCATGGCTGTGAGCTCGGCCATGTGGAAGCTACCGAGCCACCGGCGGGTGTGGGTCTCCCGATCTATAATCTCGGTGACCCACGTCCCCCGCCCCCGCTGCCGGACCTCGAGGTAGGACCTCGTCGGCTGCCGGGTCCGAGGGAGGACGGGAAAGGCCTCGAAACGGTGTAGGGGCGCGGCGGCGGGCGGATCGGGGACCGGCGATGGTGGATCGAGCCCGCGGAGGACGATGGGGACACCTCGGCGGCCACCTTGCTGGCCTCGGGCGAAAAGGCCACGATAAACCTCTTTTTGGCCATTGGCTCCTTGAGCTCCTCGACACACAGCCAGAGGTTGAGGATGGAGGCTCCAGCGATGGCAGCGACCTACTAATAGTTTCGAGGGTTGTGTGTGTCTGTGTGAGCGGAGGTTTGGGGGAGAGTGTGGTTTGTGTGGAGAGGGGGCAGGGGGGCAAGGTGGTGTTTGAGGAAATACTGCGGCAACTAAACATTTTATTAGGCAGGAGTAACAAGGCGGGGCTACTGAAAATTTGGATCAAGGGCGAGCTGATATTTTTGAGATTGTGAGGGATGCAGAAGTGGGAGTAAAATGCCGAGGCTACTGAAAATTTGAATCAAGGGACTGAAGCAGAGCGGGAGCAACAGACATCGCACATGGTCCGCACATACTAATCGTGTGATATCAAACATTAAAACCTTCCGGGCGGTAGATATTTTTGAATTTACGAGGCAGTAATATTTTCGAGATTGCGAGGGATGTAGAGGCAGGAGCATTTGGGGAGCGAGCTAGTGTGCTTGACACGCCAGCTATGGACTGTAGTCGACGCACCTTCTCGCGTAAGCTATAGGTGTACTATACACCGACCGTGCTCAAGGATATTTTCTACTACATCTCACACGGTTGGTGATAATAAGTTGTGTGGGATCTACTTGATTTTTCATCTTGATTTGAATTACATAACGGGGTCACGGCAGCAATGGACGGTGTTTGAATTGCTAGACATTTTATCTGCATTGAACATGCAACTATATGCGTGTCGTAAAAGAATTGGAATTATTCAGGGTTCGTTTGAACATTTTCTACATTAAATTGGTTTTCTACCCATTTCAGGTGCACAATTTAAAATTAAACTACATGCACATGCTCCGGTGCACCAACATGGGTTGTAAAATCGTATATGTGTCCATGGGTCTATGCTTATGTCCCATGCAAGAAATGGGGATGAAATTCGAACACCACGACACAGTGGCTCCCCGGCAAACGTCGACATACTTGATTTTGTAATTCTAGTAAATCCAAACTTCATCCGAAATTCATGAAACTTGGCATGCTGCTACTTCTTGAGCTTGTGTTGTATTCCCTCGAAGAGGAAAGGGTGATGCAGCACAGTAGCGTAAGTATTTCCCTCAGTTTTTGAGAACTAAGGTATCAATCCAGTAGGAGACCACGTGCGAGTCCCTCGCACCTGCACAAACCAATAAGAACTTCGCAGCCAACGTGATAAGGGGTTGTTAATCCCTTTATGGTCAATTACGAAAGTGAGATCTGATAGAGATGATAGTTTGATATTTTTGGTATTTTTTGGATATAAGAACAGAAAGTAAAAGCGGAAAAGTAAAGTATATTGTAGATTGATATGTTGAGAATAGACCCGGGGGCCATAGGTTTCTCTAGTGGCTTCTCTCATGATAGCATAATTCTACGTGGGTAAACAAATTACTGTCGAGCAATTGATAGAAAAGCGAATAATTATGAGACTATCTAGGCATGATCATTATATATAGGCATCACGTCCGAGACAACTAGACCGAAATGATTCTACATCTACTACTATTACTCCACACATCGATCGCCATCCAGCATGCATCTAGAGTATTAAGTTCATAAGAACAGAGTAACGCCTTAAGCAAGATGACATGATGTAGAGGGACAAACTCAAATAACATGATATAAACCCCATCTTTTTATCCTCGATGGCAACAATACAATACGTGCCTTGCTGTCCCTACTGTCACTGGGAAAGGACACCGCAAGATTGAACCCAAAGCCAAGCACTTCTCCCGTTGCAAGAACTATATATCTAGTAGGCCAAACCAAACCAATAATTCGAAGAGACTTGCAAGGATATTATAATCATACATAAAGAGTTCAGAAAAGAACCAAATATTTCTCATAGATAATCTTGATCATAAACCCACAATTCATCGGATCTCGACAAACACACCGCAAAAAGAGATTACATCGAATAGATCTCCTCGAAGACCGAGGAGAACTTGGTATTGAGATCCAAAGAGAGAGAAGAAGCCATCTAGGTACTAGCTATGGACCTGAAGGTCTATGGTAAACTACTCACAACTCATGGTGAGGCGATGATGATGATGTAGAAGCACTCCGTGGTAGATCCCCCTTCCGGCGGAGCTCCGGAACAGGCCCCACGATGGGATCACATGGGAACAGAAGGTTGCGGCGGTGGAACTAGGGTTTTCTCTGTTGTTCTGATGGTTTCGGGGTATGTAGATATATATAGGAGGAAGGAGGGCACCGGGGGCCAGATGTGGGGCCCACGTGGCAGGGGGCGCACCCTGTAGGGGGGCGCCCCCCACCCTCGTGGACGCCACGTGTGCCCTACTCCGTGGTTCTCAAGTCTCCCGTGCGTATTTTGCTCCAAAAATATCTCTCCCGAAGGTTCCATTCCGTTTGGACTCTGTTTTATATCCCTTTTCTATAAAACCCTGAAATAGGCAAAAAAAACAGCAATCTGGACTAGCCCTTTGGGTTAATAGGTTAGTCCCAAAAATAATATAAAAGTGTATAACAAAGCCCATTAAACATCCAAAACATCATAAATAATAGCATGGAACAATAAAAAATTATAGATACGTTGGAGACGTATCAAGCATCCCCAAGCTTAATTCCTGCTCGTCCTCAAGTAGGTAAATGATAAAAACAGAATTTTTGATGTGGAATGATAACCAACATAATTTTCAGTGTAGTTCTCTTAATTGTGGCATGAATGTTCAGATCTAAAAGATTCAAGACAAAAGTATATATTGACATAAGAAATAATAATACTTCAAACATACTAACAAAGCAATTATGTCTTCTCAAAATACTGTGGCTAAAGAAAGTTATCCCTACAAAATCAAATAGTCTGGCTATGCTCCCTCTTCATCACACAAAATATTCATATCATTCACAACCCCGGTTTCAGCCAAGCACTTGTTTTCATACTCTATTCTTTCAAACCTTTCAACTTTCATGCAATACATGAGTGTGAGCCATGGACATAGCATTATGGGTGGAATAGAATGGTGGTTGTGGAGAAGACAAAAAGGAGGGAGATAGTCTCACATCAACTAGGCGTATCAACGGGCTATGGAGATGCCCATCAATAGATATCAATGTGAGTGAGTAGGGATTGCCATGCAACGGATGCACTAGAGCTAAAAATGTATAAAATCTCAACAAAAGAAACTAAGTGGGTGTGCATCCAACTTGCTTGCTCACGAAGACCTAGGGTATTCGAGGAAGCTCATCGTTGGAATATACAAGCCAGGTTCTATAATGAAAATTCCCACTAGTATATGAAAGTGACTAAACATGAGACTCTCTATCATGAAGAACATGGTGCTACTTTGAAGCACAAGTGTGGAGAAAAAGATAGTAGCAATTGTCCCTTTTTTCTTTTTTTTTCTCTTTTTTTGGAGGGGCCTTTCTTTTGTTCGACCTTTCCTCACATGGGACAATGCTCTAATAATGATGATCATCACACTTACATTGAATTACAACTCGATACTAGAACAAAATATGACCCTATATGAATGCTTCCGGCGGTGTGCCGGGATGTGCAATGAATCAAGAGTGACATGTATGAAAAGTTATGCATGGTGGCTTTGCCACAAATACGATGTCAACTACATGATCATGCATGGCAATATGATAATATGAAGCGTGTCATATGAACGGAACGGTGGAAAGTTGCATGGCAATATATCTCGGAATGGCTATGGAAATGCCATGATAGGTAGGTATGGTGGCTGTTTTGAGGAAGATATATGGTGGCTGTTTTGAGGAAGGTATATAGTGGGTGTATGGTACCGGCGAAAGTTGCGCGGTACAAGAGAGGCTAGCAATGGTGGAAGAGTGAGAGTGCGTAATATCCATGGACTCAACATTAGTCAAAAGAACTCATACACTTATTGCAAAAATTTACGAGTCATCAAAACAAAGAAACCAATGCATGCTCCTAGGGGGGAGGTTGGTAGGAGTTAACCATCGCGCGCCCCCGACCTCCACACAAAGGATGACACTCTACAAATACCTCATGCTCTAACTTCGTCACATAGCGGTTCACCATACGTGCATGCTACGGGAATCACTAACCTTAACACAAGTATTTTTCAATTTCATAATAACTCTACTAGCATGACTCTAATATCACTATCCTCATATCTCAAAACAATTATCAAGCATCCAACTTCTCATCATATTAAATGCACTTAGTATGAAAGTTTTTACTACATTCATCTTGGATGCCTATCATGTGAAGGCTAGTTTTCTAGCCAAAGCACATTACCATGCTGTTTTAATAGACTCTCTAAAGGATATAAGTGAAGCATGAGAGATCAACAATTTCTTCAAAATAAAATTACCACTGTGCTCTAAAAGATATAAGTGAAGCACTAGAGCAAGAACTATTCAACTCAGAAGATATAAGTGAAGCACATAGAGTGTTCTAACAATTCCTAGGCCATTTTTATCCCTCTCAAAAAGGTGTGTCCAGCAAGGATGATTGTGGCAAACTAACAAGCAAAGACTCAAAATGATACATGACGCTCCAAGTAAAACACATATCATGTGGTGAATAAAAATATAGTCCCGAGTATTGTTACCGATAGATGAAGACGAAAGAGGGGATGCCTTTCCGGGGCATCCCCAAGCTTAGGCTTTTGGTTGTCCTTGAATTTTACCTTGGGGTTCCTCAATCATCCCCAAGCTTAGGCTCTTGCCACTCTTTGTTCCGTAGTCCATCAAAGCAATACTCAAAACTTGAAAACTTCACAACACAAAACTTAGACAAAAATCTCGTGCGCTCCGTTAGTATAAGAAAACAAACCACCACTCAAAGGTATTGTAATGAACTCATTCTTTGTTTATATTGGTGTTAAACCTACTGTATTCCAACTTCTCTATGATTCATACTCCCCAATACTACTCATAGATTCATCAAAATAAGCAAACAACACACGAAAAACAGAATCTGTCAAAAACAGAACAGTTTGTAGTAATCTGTAACTTTCGCATACTTCTGTAACTCCAAAAAAATTGAAATAAATTGGTAAACGTGAGGAATTTTCTATTAATTATATGCAAAAAGAATCGATCCAGTAAAATCTGGTGACCATTCTAGCAAGCGCTAACGATTCTGTTTTTCACAGCAAGATCATATAAACTTCACACAAGTCTTCCCAAAGGTTCTACTTGGCACAAACACTAATTAAAACACAAAACAACATCTAAACAGAAGCTAGATGCAATATTTATTCCTAAACAGAAGCAAAAACAAAAAAAATATAAAATTGGGTTGCCTCCCAACAAGTTCTTTATTTATAGCCATTAAGATAGGCTTGAGAATTCAATGATGCCCACATGAAAGATAAGAATTGAAGCACAAAAATAGCATCGTATAGCATGTGAAAATCACATCTAAGTCTAACATACTTCCTATGCATAGGCCTTTTATAGGCAAACAAATTAGCAAGACAAACAAGATATAGCATATGCAAGGAAGAAGAAAGAAACAATCGCAATCTCAACATGAAGAGAGGTAATTTAGTAACATGAAGATTTCTACAACCATATTTTCCTCTCTCATAATAATTGCATGAAGGATCATAAGGAAATTCAACAATATAGCTATCACAAAACATATTTTCAACATGATCCATATGCATACGAAGTTGACACTCTTGCAAAATAGTGGGATTATCATTAAGTAAAGTCATGACCGCTCCAAACCCACTTTTATCAATAATTTCATAAGATTGAAAATTCTCCAAATATGTGGGATCTAAAGTTGACACTCTTCCAAACCCACTTTCAATATTATTGCAAATATTATTATCAATCTCATACAAATCATGGGGTTTAAATAAATTATCAAGATTGTAAGAAGAATCACCACAATCATGATCATTGCAACAAATAGAAGCCATAGCAAAACTAGCATCCCCAAGCTTGAGGTTTTGCATATCATTAACACAATTGAAATTAAGAGAATTTATAACAACATCATTGCAATCATGCTTTTCATTGAAGGAACTATCAAGTATGGGTGCAATAGCAACGATCTCATGTTTAACATAAGGAACTATAGCAAATTCATCTTCATAAATGTTGGCATCAAGGCCACAAGAATAGCAAGCGTCATGTTCAACAAGGGATATTTCAATAAAATCATCGGAATCATAATTATCTATAGATTCATGCATATCATTATTTTCTTTCAAAGCAGCGGTCATTCTTTCGATAAATTCTTTGACATAGAAATTATGAGCATAGTTTTCAAAGCAATATTTAAGTATGTCAAAAATTTCAGATTCGTAGAGAGTAATATCATACTTTTCAATCAAAGAAGCAACTTCGTAAGCACCCTTAAAAGCAACAAATTCTTCAATTTGTTCGATATCGTAGTAACTATAAACACCCTTTGCATAAGAAGATAAGAATTCATTATCATTAAACTCACATAGGTAGGGGAGGTGTTTTTTAGGGTTCTTAGAGCAACAAGTAAAATCACAAATTTCACAAAGATTCCAAGCATAACACAACAGTCTGTTAATTTGATCCCATAAGAGTCTCCCTTTTTCAGACAAACGGTGATGCACAAAATGAGCATGCTCATCTAAAGATTTCCCATCAACTAGGCTAGTTGGGGTTTCAGCACGAGCGCATAAGGATCGAAGATGATCCAAGTAGAACACTTTAAGTGGATCCATAACAATAGATTTTAAACAAGCAAAGATGCAAGCTAATAGAAGGCACATGGCAACACAAGCAAACAAAAAGGCGAACGGAAAAAGGGCGAATATAACGGCAAGAGGGAAGTGGGGGAGAGGAAAACGAGAGGCAAATAAATGTAATGCGAAGGATAAGGGTTTGTGATAGGTACTTGGTATATGACTTTTGCGTAAGCCTCCCCGGTAACGGCGCCAGAAATTCTTCTTGCTACTTCTCGAGCTTGCGTTGTATTCCCCCGAAGAGGAAAGGGTGATGCAGCACAGTAGCGTAAGTATTTCCCTCAGTTTTTGAGAACCAAGGTATCAATCCAGTAGGAGACCACGCGCGAGTCCCTCGCACCTGCACAAACCAATAAGAACTTCGCAGCCAACGCGATAAGGGGTTGTCAATCCCTTTACGGTCACTTACGAAAGTGAGATCTGATAGAGATGATAGTTTGATATTTTTGGTATTTTTTGGATATAAGAACAGAAAGTAAAAGCGGAAAAGTAAAGTAGATTGTAGATTGATATGTTGAGAATAGACCCGGGGGCCATAGGTTTCCCTAGTGGCTTCTCTCACGATAGCATAATTCTACGGTGGGTAAACAAATTACTGTCGAGCAATTGATAGAAAAGCGAATAATTATGAGACTATCTAGGCATGATCATTATATATAGGCATCACATCCGAGACAAGTAGACCGAAACGATTCTACATCTACTACTATTACTCCACACATCAACCACTATCCAGCATGCATCTAGAGTAATAAGTTCACAAGAATAGAGTAACGCCTTAAGCAAGATGATATTATGTAGAGGGATAAACTCAAATAACATGATATAAACCCCATCTCTTTATCCTCGATGGCAACAATACAATACGTGCCTTGCTGCCCCTACTGTCACTAGGAAAGGACACCGCAAGATTAAACCCAAAGCCAAGCACTTCTCCCGTTGCAAGAACTATATATCTAGTAGGCCAAACCAAACCAATAATTCGAAGAGACTTGCAAGGATATTATAATCATACATAAAGAGTTCAGAAAAGAACCAAATATTTCTCATAGATAATCTTGATCATAAACCCACAATTCATCGGATCTCGACAAACACACCGCAAAAATAGATTACATCGAATAGATCTCCTCGGAGACCGAGGAGAACTTGGTATTGAGATCCAAAGAGAGAGAAGAAGCCATCTAGATACTAGCTATGGACCCGAAGGTCTATCGTAAACTACTCACAACTCATGGTGAGGCAATGATGATGATGTAGAAGCACTCCGTGGTAGACCCCCCCCCCCTCCGGAGGAGCTCCGAAACAGGCCCCAAGATGGGATCTCACGGGAACAGAAGGTTGCGGCAGTGGAACTAGGGTTTTCACTATTGTTCTGATGGTTTCGGGGTACGTAGATATATATAGGAGGAAGGAGGGCACCGGCGGCCGGACGTGGGGCCCACGAGGCAGGGGCGTGCCCTATAGGGGGGGCGCCCCCACCCTCGTGGATACCACGTGTGCCCTACTCCGTGGCTCTCAAGTCTCCCATGTGTATTTTGCTCCAAAAATATCTCTCCCGAAGGTTTCATTCCGTTTGGACTCCGTTTGATATCCCTTTTCTGTAAAACCCTGAAATAGGCAAAAAAAACAACAATCTGGACTTGGCCTTTGGGTTAATAGGTTAGTCCCAAAAATAATATAAAAGTGTATAACAAAGCCCATTAAACATTTGAAACATCATAAATAATAGCATGGAACAATCAAAAATTATAGATACATTGGAGACATATCACATGCTATCATGGAGCGGCATCAACATGCCATGGTAAATGTTTTGTCCCATTGAGGGCAGGTTTGGGTATAAGCTTCTCATTAACTAGAGCTTCTCATAACAAGTTTGATGCTTTCGGTAGGGAACGTTTCACCTTTCTAGACGAAACAATATCCGTTGCCTCTTCTCGATTTCAATTTTCTTCCTAGTGTCAACATAGAACAATAGGAGTGTTGTGCCAATTTTTGGGATTTTTCGGGGTTCGTTTGGACATTTTTATGCATTAATTGAGTTTTAATGCATTTATGTGCATAATTCAAATTTGAACTACTTGGTTGCATGCTTAGGTCCCATGCAAGAAATGGGAATGAATGTCAAGCACCCTGCTACCGTCACTCGGCCGCAAACATTGAGATACTTTATTTTTAAATTATAGTAAATCCAAAACTCGTCTGAAATTCATGAAACTTGGCATGCTATCAAGGAGCGGCATCAACATGCCGTGGTAAAAAAATTATCCCATTTGAGGCATGTTTGGGTATATGCTTCTCTCAAACCAGAGCTTCTTACAACAAGCATGATGGTTTCGGTAGGGAACGTCCCACCTTTGGGGACGAAACGATATCCATTGCCTCTTATTGCTTTCAAAAAATTCATGTGTCAACATAGAACAACAGGAGTGTTGTGTCAAGTTTTGTGAATTTTCGGCGTTTGTTTGGACATTTTTATGGATTAACTGAGTTTTCAATGAATTTATGTGCATAATTCAAATTTGAACTACATGCACATGCTCCAGTGCATATAAATTGGTTGAAAAATCAAATATGTGTCCTTGGGTGCATGCTTAGGTCCCATGCAAGAAATGGGAATGAATTTCAAACACCAGGGCACCATTGATTGCCGGCAAAACATTGAGATACTTTATTTTTAAATTATAGTAAATCCAAAACTCATCTGAAATTCATGAATCTTGGCATGCTATCATGGAGCGGCATCAACATGCCGTGGTAAAATTTTTATCCCATTTGGGGCATTTTTGGGTATATGCTTCTCTCAAACCAGAGCTTCTCACAACAAGCATGATGGTTTCGGTAGGGAACATCCCACCTTTGGGGACGAAACGATATACATTGCCTCTTATTGCTTTCAAAAACATTCTCGTGTCAACATAGAACAACAGGAGTGTTGTGTTAATTTTTGTGATTTTTCGGGGTTCATTTGGACATTTTTATGCATTAACTGAGTTTTCAATGCATTTATGTGCATATTTCAAATTTGGACTACATGCACATGCTCCAGTGCATATAAATTGGTTGAAAAATCAAATATGTGTCCTTGGGTGCATGCGTAGGTCCTATGCAAGAAATGGGAATGAACTTCAAACACTAGAACACCGTTGATTGCCGGAAAAACATTGAGATACTTTATTTTCAAATTCTAGTAAATCCAAAACTTGTCTAAAATTCATGAAACTTAGCATGCTATCATGGAGCGGCATCAACATGCCATGGTAAAAAAAGTGTCCCATTTGGGGCAGGTTTGGGCATATGCTTCTCACAACAAGCATGATGGTTTCGGTAGGGAACGTCCCACCTTTGGGAATGAAACGACATCCATTGCCTCTTATTGCTTTCAAAACATTTATCGTGTCAACATAGAACAACAGGAGTGTTATGTCAATTTTTGTGATCTTTCGAGGTTCGTTTGGACATTTTTATGCATTAACTGAGTTTTCAATGCATTTATGTGCATAATTCAAATTTGAACTACATGCACATGCTCCAGTGCATATAAATTGGTAGAAAAATCAAATATGTGTCCTTGGGTGCATGCTTAGGTCCCATATAAGAAATGGGAATGAATTTGAAACACTAGGGCACCGTTGATTGCCAGCAAAACGTTTAGATACTTTATTTTTAAATTCTAGTAAATCCAAAACTCATCTAAAATTCATGAAACTTGACATGCTATCATGGAGCGGCAACAACATGTCGTGGTAAAAATTTCAGACACCATTTGTTGCAGTATGACTGAATGAAAGATATGGTTTGAGCGAATTTGCGTTTTTCTCTCTTAATGTACAGACTTATCAAACGATTTCCTTTTGAAAAAAACATCAATGGTTTTTAATATAAAACACTCATCGCAAACATTTTAGTTAGAACACCCGTATGCAAACCGGGAGCTTCCCGAGGAAGCCAAGGGAAAATGTGTCGAGCAGGATTTTTGTGGCTCTTGATCGCAAACGTTTTAGATAGAACACCATATGTAAAGTGAGAGCAGGATTTGTGCATCTCTTCGACGTAAACGGTTCTTTTGGATGACCCGTGTTCAACCACTTACAAACAATTTGGTAAGATTTGCATCTGTCATATTGGGTATGTTGCCATTTGTCAAACTGGAAAGATTGACATTTGTTGATCTAGTAACATTGCCATTTGTTAACCTCGTAACACTGCGATTTGTCAAAATATGAAGCTAAAAATCACTAGCGGTATCTAATTTTTGCAACTCAAATTCAGTAATTAAGCATAGATGGAGGCGAGGAGGCGTGTTCAGCCGGGTGTGCAGCGGGCGGCGCAGTTCTCGATACGGCTTTAATGCAGACGAGGGAGAGGGTAGCGGTTCCCGAAATGTTGAACGGCCAATGATGCATCCTCCTTCAATTAGCATCGTGAATGCATGAGGGGAGTAATGGGAGCAGAACCGGGAAAGGAGGCAGCATGATGTGAATGCAACGCAGTTTGCACTAATATAAAGGCGCCCCTCCATTCCAATCCATCTACCACATCGTCCGCACCTAAGTATTTGCCTAAGCACCTACACTAAGCGCAAAAGTGCTCACTCCAGACCCATGGCGGCGATGCACGCGAGCGGCCAGCGGCTGTGCCAGATGGTCCACGATGCCGGCCTGCGGCATGGCACCGAGGGTCATCTCCAGACGGTGTTGGCGACCGGCTGGTGGATGGCCGCCGCCGACGCCATCTACGACTCTCAGTTGGACAGATGATCGTTGCCACCACCAACAAGTACACCGTCGTTAAGAATCGTACTCCTCCAGCCCGCGCGCCCGAGCTCCTCATTGCCTGCCACCCTAATCGGCCTCCATGGTCGGAACCTCTTTCAAGCACTGGTGGCCCTGCGACTGCCCGCCAACGCCACAAAGAATGTCCACCTGGAGGTCGCGCTCGCCGTGAGGCACCTCGCCCTGCAAGAATTCGTCGACCTACACATCCACGTGTACGAGCAAATCGTGTACATAGGTATCTACAAGGCTAGTGAGGATGCTATGACGTTGGCCTTCTTTAACCGGCTGGAAGCCTTGGATGCCTTGGCTGAGAAGCACCTTGACCTCGCCACAAAATCCGCCGCTCCTTAGCCGTCGGTCGGTGGCCCAGCACACTGAGTTGAGGAGGAGGAGGTCGTACATTGATGGATGCATCTTTCTTCTTGCCTCCTGTAACCACCACTGCGATCGCATCATCGTGGCCTTAATTTTTATTGTGCTATTGCATTCTCGTTCCAGACAATACATACATGTGTGATCCCTTTGCTTAATTGTATGCATCACTGTAACTAGTACTCCATCCATCAATTTATAAGTTGTGCTACCAGTGTTTGGGGCTGGCGCACGATCACACACGTTCGTGTGCATGCGGTTGTGCCGGGCTCCAATGGCGATCCCCATGGCTCCAATGGCGCTGCCAGCGGCCGATGACGACAACGGCGAGCAGTTCACCACGCATCACGTAGTGGACACCCACGTGAGGGGGAAGGCCCCCTCGGTGGTGTACATGAACGATCCTGTCTCGGTGGAGAGCTCCATCCAAACTATGGAGCATTTCCTTGCCGAGGACAAGTACCAAGTGGTCGGCTTTGACCTCAAGTGCCCCATCGGTCCTGCCGGGCACATTCGTGGGGGGTGTGGCATTGACCATTGGGCGGCAATAGTCGGTCATCCGGGTGCCCAATAAAGGTTGCATAGAGGGATCCTACAGCAGTTCATTAGACTGAACCGTATGCCATATATCACACACACCTTGATCTGGCTAACCTTTTCTATTGCTTTCCCTAATAGCAAACTGTTCATCGAAGCGAACTGTATGCCGTATATCGCACACACATTGATATAGCTGCATGTTTCTGTTGTTCTGTCTAATCGTAAACAGTTTGTCTAGATCAACCGTATGCCTTGCATTGCACACGCAACTAAACTCTGAACCGTGTTTGATGCATCTGTAATCGCAAACGTTTTGCACCTTTTTTTGATGGTTTTTACACCACCTTTTGCGATTATTGTATCGCACACAGTTTCGTCGAAGGGTCTCTGATCGTAGTGTCGTGTTAGCAGCATCCTGCAGTAGTGCATGGTGTACATAATTTTTTCTCAAATTGCCATGGTCTACCAAGTAATAAGGAACATGCTTACATGGTACCACATCACAATCAACATAAACAACATATGTAGCTATACTAAAATGCACGCGAACAGTACGTGTTACCTTAACCTTGCCGCTGTTGTTGAACAATTGGATGTAGTAAGGATGTGGATGTGGTCTTGTGGTGAGAGAAAACTTCTCCACCATCTCCATGCTAGCCAAATTGTTGCATCTCCCTCCATCTATGATGACACGAACATAACGTTCATTCACAACTCCCTTTGTATGGAACAAATTGTGCTTTCACTAGTTTTGCTTGTGTGTGGTGGTCTTAACATCGTAGATTATATCCGAATAATATTCCAACTACTTGGGCTGCTTTGAAAACTGTTATGCGTACTCGTTGGGTTCCACCATATTATCAACGTGAATTACTACAAAACCTGCAGCATTTAAGACAAGGAAAAAAATTATGTAGAAGAATATTATCAGCAATTACAAACTGGCATGATTAGATGTGGTATTATTGAGGATAATGAAGCTATGCTTGCACGTTTTATGGGTGGCTTAAATAGAGAGATTCAGACCATTCTAGAGTATAAGGAGTATAATAATATCACTCATTTATTCCATCTTGCTTGCAAAGCTGAACGTGAAGTGCAGGATCGACAGGCATTGGCGCGGACTAACTTTTCTGTAGGTCGACCTTCATCATGGACACCACGTGTATCTTCTACTTCCACACATTCTGCTGCACCGGCACCTCCGTCAGTTCCCACCTCCAGCCATGATCCAAGAAAGCAGGCACAATCACCACCCTCTGTCAAGAGCACACCCACCGGGCCTACACAGAGCTCCTCTTCATCCATGGCATCAACAGGGCACACAAGTGATAATATTTTTTGTTGTTGTAAGGGAAGAGGTCATTTTGCGAGGGAATGCAAATCTCAGCGTGTGATGATTGCTATTGAGGATGGTGGGTATGAGTCCGCTAGTGACTATGATGAGGAGACTTTGGCTCTTATTATACGTGAAGAACACATTGGAGATGATTCTGAACAAGAGACGCATTACATGGCTGCTGACGATGCTGACAGGTATGACTGTTTAGTTGCTCAACGTGTTTTGAGTGTGCAGACCACACAAGCTGAGCAAAACCAGAGGCACAATTTGTTCCATACAAAGTGAGTTGTGAAGGAATGTTCTGTTCGCGTCATCATAGATGGAGGGAGCTGCAACAATTTGGCTAGCATGGAGATGGTGGAGAGGTTATCTCTCACCACAAGACCACATCCACATCCTTACTACATCCAATGGTTCAACAACAGCGGTAAGGTTAAGGTAACATGTATTGTTCGCGTGCATTTTAGTATAGCTACATATGCTGATTATGTTGACTGTGACATGGTACCCATACAAGCATGTTCCTTATTACTTGGTAGACCATGGCAATTTGATAAAAAAAATGTACACCATGGTAGAAACAATCAGTATACTCTTGTTCATAAGGATAAACATATTACTTTGCTTCCTATTACTCCTGATTCAATTTTGAAATATGATATTCATCGAGCTAGTAAAGCAAAACAGGAGCAAAATAAGAGTGAAAATCAGATTGTGGCAAACGAATTTGAGCAACAAATGAAGCATAATAACAAAGCATCATCTCATGTTGCCTTTGAAATTAAACTGAAAAGTGGTTGTTCACTTGCGACCAAATCTGATATTGATGATCTAGATTTCAGCAAATCTGTTTGCTATGCTTTTGTGTGCAAAGAGGCATTATTTTCATTCGAGGATGTGCCTTCCTCTTTGCCTCCTGCTATCACTAACATTTTGCAGGAGTTCCCTGACGTCTTTCCACAAGACGTACCGCCGGGATTACCACCTATTCAAGGGGAAAACACACTCTGAAAAAAAAATCATTTTTTTGCGCTCCCTTTTTTTTTGCCGAAAATTCACTATAATGGCGAGTGTCGCAAAACTCTTCCCAAGTCAAACTAAGATGATAGGCACGTAATTTTTTTGACTAAATTTTTTCGGAAATCAGGGCAGCGACGACCAAAAAGTGCGGTAAAAACAGTATGATGGCACGTGTCTCAATAGACTTAGAAAAGCCTAAAAAGAGGATAGGGAAAAAATATTTTCACTAGCCAAAATTTTGGTCTAAAAACTGCCCTGGGGTCTCCAGAATCTTTCTTTCCGAGACCTACTTAGGCAAGAAAACACGAATCCAAAACTAGAGGGATCTCGAAAACAAACATAATATCAAAAGAACTCGAATTGGTGGTGGATATATGGTGATGGTATATGGCAGCGATGGTGTTATATGGCAGCGATGAATATGGTGCGGCGGCGGCGTGACACTACTATGACAGAACTCGAAACTCTCAAAGACTAGACGCTAAGACCAACAACTAGACACAATGATGCAACCGCAAATTCAACAAAGCAAAACCCTCAAAAGATTATGCAAAGGCTCAGATTGGTTCGAATATGATGAACTAACCCTAATATATAAATATATATATTGGCTTTTTCGTGGACTATAGGTATGAATAACAGACTCGATCTAACTATGAAAAATTGGAAAATCTCACCGAGCAACCTAGAAATCTGATACCACTTGATAGAGGCAAAGGTGTCCCGTCTTTTGATGAGATGGTGGCTATTTTTTCGGTGGAGTAGACTTCGACGATCCGACTATGGACGTGTGAGGAAGTCGCGCCTTAGCAATCGCTAAACCAACTTCAAGAGGTTATTGACCACACCGGAGCACGATCAACTGACCACGAGGGTCCATTTCATGCAAGCAAGCAAAGAACAAGCAAGAAACTGAGATTGCAATCTGGATATTGCGAATTTAAGAGGAAAGCTTTATTGATCAAGTGGGGTTCTGTGACGTCTTTGTCTGGTCGTTGAACACAAACGAAGTATGCGAAGTTGGAGCTATGGCAAACTTTAATCTAAACAAAACCCAAAGTCTAAACAAAGCCCTAAGGGTTGTATATATGGAGAGATAGAGAGGGGAATATCGTGGCCCCTTCGAGAAGAGGTCCGAAACCAACCCTAACTTTGTTTTCCCCACACATACAGACCGTAAAAACAGCCTATACTTTAGTATTTCGAAATTACATGGGCCTGGCCCAAAAATAAGGTGACACGGCACCTAAAATAAGCTATGGACGAAATTTATAAAGGGGCATCTTGTATATTTCGTCCATGTCCTTGTAAGTCGTCACGGAGGCTTCAAAGTACTCAAATACGCACTAGAAATGTTTTTCTGGATCCCTTCGCGTGCTCCTTCATCTCCATGCTGGATCCTTCTCCATTGTTCATCCCTCTTGTCCATGCTAGGCCCTTCATTAGTAATCAACACAAATGTATCCAATTTAGGCAACGTTACATTCTCATGAACATTAGCATCGTTACGAACAAACGGAAGTACCTGGTAATTCAATTGGCGTGCGCGAGCTCTAGTAATTGGTCCGGTATGTATAATTGCAGGGGCAGTGGGTGTAACAATGGTATTGATGTCCTCATCAACTTATGTGTTTGGTAGCGCACACAGAGAAATAGGTCCCTTGAGTCTCGAGGAGTTTGATGCAAACGACGAAGATAATCTCCTATGGGGCAGTGGGAATTATCACCAAAGAATATGGTAACAAGAGTGACCCCTCAAAAATTGCTGACGTGAAGTAATTGAATCGGTGTCGTCCGAAGAAAATGACTGCGTCCGAGGAGATTGAAGATGAAGTGAAGACATAGTATTTGCTTCGTATTTCATCTTCTCTTTATTTGAGTCATAGGATCACCATACTATTAAGAGGGGTGTAGCATACGAAACTTTGATTCTGTGATGCTAAACCTAAATCCTATGAAAGTTGCAAGAGCAATTTATTTGTGTTCCGAGCAAATACTTGCCAGCAAGAGACTGTGATCTTCTTTGCTGCGAGAGATTTGTCTCAGACCAAGGAGCTAGCATTACTTGTTCCTTAGGTAATGATACCGCTGCTCCAAAATCCAACCAATGTGAAGGTTGGCCATTGGCTGGACCGCGTGTCCAAAATGGTCATTTCCCACATGGGAAGGCTTTGGCTATAAATAGCTAGCCCGCGCCAGCTTTGTGTTGGGAAATATTGCATGGAAAACAAAAAAACTCTACGCACACGCAATGGTCTATCCATGGAGATACATAGCAACGAGGGGGAGAGTGTGTCTACATATCCTCGTAGACCGTAAGCGGAAGCGTTAGATAACACGGTTGATGTAGTAGAACTTCTTCACGATCCAACTGATCAAGTACCAAACGTACGACACCCCTGCGTTCAGCACATGTTCAGCTCGGTGACATCCTCGCCTTCTAGATCCAGCAAAATGGGCGAATTAGTAGATGAGTTCCGACAACACGTCGGCGTGGTGACGACAATGGTGAAGTGATCTCCGCGTGGCTTCGCCTAACCACTAAGAAAATATGATCGAGGGAGTAAACGGTGGACGGGGGCGCCGCACACGGCTAAGACAATGTTGTGTCATTGTGTGGTGGCCCCTCCCCATGTATATATAGGTGGGAGGGGATAGGGAGGCAGCCAGGGCGTGCCCCTAGGGTCTGCCACCGGCCCTAGGGCTCCTGCCCTGCTGCGCCC